>JALPSE010000247.1:0-40846 GCA_030558545.1 Bipolaris gigantea | reverse complement strand
CCCCCCCCCCCCCCAGAAAAAAAAAGTCTAATTTCAACTCTACACCTACCTACTCCCCCCCTCTACATTCTCGAATCCCCATAGCCCAACGTCTTGACTCCATCCTCAAACCGTATCTCCTCATCGACCGACTCCATGGGCGCCCCCCACGTAACCACTCCCCTACCATCCACCGCATACGCACCCCCCAGCTGCCACCTGCACGCTCCCTCGCCGACCTCGTGTCCCCAGACGCCTTCGTTCTTCTTCAGCATGACCTGGTTGTATCCGTTGCGCGGATGCAAGACGTGGGCCCAGGTGGAGATGCCGAGGCCCCACAGGGCGTACAAGTTGCGCTCTGGGTCGACGATGATGTCGACGTTCCAGGCGCCGCCGAGTTTGGAGAGCCAGGCGGTTGTGGCGGCGGGGGTGCAGTGGGAGATGGCGATGCAGCGGATCGAGGGGTAGCGGTTTGCGAGGGTGCGGAAGCGGAGGAGGAGTTTTTGCGCGACTGTGGGTAGTCGTTAGATGTTTGTGTGTGTACCTAGTGTAGTCGACTGGGACTTTTGTGTTTTTTTTTCTCTGCTGACCAAGATGGAGACGATGGTGACGTGTTACTTGTTTTTTTTTTTTGGGAAAGATTCTTTGCTTCGGGGAATCACAGTCTTGGAGAGGAAGACTGGATAGCGAAGGAAAAACAAGACTTACAAGGACATCCGCAGAAGCGCAGAAACAAGATTATGGTAGGGCGACCGTCTGGCGCTGGAAACTGCAACTTCGCGTGCGACTGGGCGCGATCTCCTATCTGCGGGGGCTTGCGGACGGGGTCCTGGGGCGGCGGAGGCGTCGTCCATGATTGGAATGCTTTAGGGACTCCCCATTGCACGTTTGCAAATGGGTTGGCGAAGCCCGCATCTCCTCCATCTGCAGCGCCCTTTTTCGAACTCCCTGTGCTATTGTTGCCACCAAATAAGTTGTCCGTCTTTGGAAGCGAGATGTTTCCCAATCCGGCTTTCCGTAGCGCAAGCTTGGTGCCCAAGGAGTTGAGCATCTTTTTTTTTATTTTATTTTTTTCTAGCTTGAATGTGGTTTGTTTTCGGCAGCAATATATCGAAGCGTAGGTCGGGTATCAACAGGGGTGGTGAGGGGGGGGGGAATGGGCGAGGACCAGGCCCAGGTCGGCAGTTTGGCAGTGGACCCGACGAGTTGAAGTGGACGGATCGAGTGATGAGGGAGCGCTGCAGCGGTCGATAAGGTTACGCACTTGTGGTAGCGGGATCGTGCTGGAAGCCACTGGTCTTCAGCCCGCAAAACAGGTCTGAGTGACAACAACGTCGAGCGAAAAGAGGCGGGCTGACTGATGGAGAGCGCTCGGAAATGCCGACACCGTGGCTAATCTTGTATTGTAGCTACAGCGCGTTGCACACTATCCAGCTGAAACAGAGTACGTGGCACGGACGTCGCTGCTGAGGCCCGAGAGCCAGATGCAACGACATGGCTCTGATGCTGCACAGTCTCCAATGGCTAGAGTTATGTAGAGCATGTTGTTGTTATTCGAGTGTGTGATTGATTGCAAAGAGAAAGGGTTTCAATCAGAGTCAGCCGAGAGTTCTAGACGTGTTCCTGGTAAGAACATATTAGGCAATGCCGCGCTGTCACGTGCGGGCAGACACGACATTTTAGTGGGGCCGTGTATCGTTTGGCATCTCCCTACACCCAGCGTATCCATGGTTGCAGTCAAATCACAAGTTTCTCAAAATTATAGCTCACAACAACGCATCGGGTATCTATAGTACACAGAACAAACGCAAGCAAAACATCCAACCATGCCACCTCCAGCACACACATCATAGCTTCGTAAGTATTACCCTTGTGCTCACGGAGCCACTTCTCGCTTGTACGCGAATATCGTCCTGCACTCAAGCACAGTCTGGCGCTTCACACACTCTTCTACGATATCCTTGTCCTCCCACCACCACTTGGGCTCGTCAGGAGAGTCGGCTACAAAGCTTCCCCAAATGTCTTTCCACAAGGCACGACCGATGATGGTGGAAAGCTCGTCATCGACGTTGGCAGACCCTGGATCAGAAGCACACGGTAATACCAATTTCTGGTCCTTGTGTTGGTCGGCCAGTTCAAAGCCGGCGTCTGTCAGCCATGCGGGGAGTAGCGCACACGGTTTGGAGCATCTGAAAAGTCGCTCGAGATTGACCGAAAGTCTGTCCTCAATCCACGCGCGCATCAGTGGTCCGGCTGTGGTGCGTACAGGAGCCGCATCCATGACTCTGATTTCTAAGAAGCCGCCAGGGGCAAGCAGCTTGTAGCATTCACTGAACAACTCGGGCAGTTCGGAAGATGGCACAAGAGACGGCAGAGTCGATGCTCGGATGTGGGAAAAGTAGTCTTCCGGGTAAGGCAGTGGAACCGAACCAAACTTGCGCACCGTCAAGTATGACACATTTCCAGGCAAGGGAACATGTCGCTGAGGTTTTGTGGTGAGAAAGTGTACCGTTTGGGATGGATGCATTGCTGATAACTGGTATACCTCCGCTAATGACAACCGTTAGAACTTGCACAACAGTGTAGCACAGAGCACAACGTCGACTCACAGAGATTTCCGTACAGCTCTAGAATCTTTCCTGTGCTGAGCTCTCGTATAGGCGTGCTCTTGTCATGTCTCGTAGTTTGCATCTGGAGGCCTGTCAACAGCCAGAGCTGCTTTTCGAGCATCAACTGATGTAGAACAATTAGTAGGGCATACCAGATACTAAGAGATGGTTAGATACCTCTTCGTCAACTCCGTCACTGGTCGCCTCCTGCCAGTCTTCCTTGAGCCGATCGAGTATGACCTTGGGGCCTGCAGATTCCATTCTGCGAATAAATCGCTGAAACCGGGTCAGTTGCACGGGGCTGCTGTTGGGGGAATAGAGTATGCTGGAAGATGATTGTGTCTGCACATTTAGCTGCATCTCCGTAGGCACTTCACGAGGTGCGAGACATTGCCATTGTGAGAAAGGTTTGTTGGACACGTCCGAGTCGAAAGAGGGCGTTCGTATGTCGTTCAAGCTCATTTTCTTGTGGAAGCTGTCGTTTAACTCCAACGCTTGTGGTCTCGAGCTTTCTCTCTTTGTTGGCTGCGGAGAGCTGCAGAGGCTTAGTACAAGCACACAACGACAAAAGCCATACTGCTTACGCCTGTTTCTTGCTTCTCATGTCCAGACCAGACGGAAATGTTGAAGAGCAAGCCTCGCCGGCTGATGAACTCGCTCTGCTTCGGCTCGTCACAAACGACTCTGGACTCATTGTTGACAGCCGAGGTGCGTCGTCGCTATCTACTGTGATGGGCGTCATTGCCTCATCTCGGTCGTCTGCCCAGGAAGATCAGCGCAGCTTCCAACCCGAAATAGTGGTTGATGACTTACTCGAGGCATGTGATGAAGTGGAGCTTGATTGTCGAGACGAGTTATCCCCTTCGAGCTCCGAGACCTGGTGGTATGCATCCAGATGTAAAGAGTTACCGGATGGCAGGGTGCCGGAAAGCGAGCTAGTATATGTCCAACTTGGTTGCAGCGCCGGATCTTTGAATTCACGGGCCTTTTTCGTATCCAATGTCGCGGGAACATTACGGAAGGTCTTTTGCGAAGACTGACTGGAGCCGGACGGAGGTCGTGTGATTTTAGGCTTGATGATGTTTGTCCTCTTCAAGCTCGTCGGCCACCATGCGTCACGCTCCGTCGAGGCAGAGCCTCTCGAACTTTTTGATGTAGTGGAATCACCAATGGATGGGGACCTAACGGACCGCTCCTTTGCCTTTCGTTCTCTCCGAGCTCCGAATGTCTCGGCCTCTTTCTCCAGTGGAAGGTCTGTTGCGAACATGCTCGGCTATGGACGACGAGACACAGTGGGGTTAGCGGGGCCACACTCCAAGTCGACGGCCCTAGGTGGCGAGCGCAGAGCGTGGACTGGAGGCTATTTGTGAATGAAATGGAGCCTTGTGGCCGGTCAATGCACGCCGACACGGGCGCCTGGCAGATGGTGTTGCGGCCGTCAAGCAGATCACGCAGCGGTACCTGGCACCGGCCATATGTGAGTAATTGACGAAACGCTGTCGCACCAACGAGAATGTGGCGTTATTGACCTCTTGATTCTACTTTGGCTCTAACATCAGGGCTTCCCGAGCCAAACTACACGGCCAAGCGCACTACCCAACCCCCATGCTGTCGTGCTCGGATGCTGGGCGCACGGTTGCCCAACACAATGCCCTTCTTGGACATGCCGGCCGCATTGCTGGAGAGGCCTGGGGCCGCACGTGCTGAGGGCGTGCAATGCCTCTCTCTATCTGGTGCGGGTCTTCCCCGAAAAAAGCACACTGCAATGCTGCGCGATAGGCGCAGCCAGCCTGGCCAGCCTGGCCAGCCCGTCGCCCTCGTCGTCTGCACCCCGCGGTATGCGGTCGCAAGGTTTGACAAGGAGACAGGGTAGCCCGTCTTGCAGAGCACCAGCAGGCCTACCAGACACGGCCGGCAGACGTAAGAGGAAACATTGAGTCGTTCGGCGGCGGGAGATCAGTGTTGATCTTCGTCGACGCAGGCCAAGTGCCACGCACCCGGCGCAGCGGCGCAGCGGCGCAGAGTCTGGCCTTTGAGCACCGGGCAGACGACACCTGCCGACACATTAGACATGCCATGCACATGTGCGGTCAAAAGAAACAAACACCATGGCGCAACACCCACTTGCCATTGACACGCCGAGGCGTTGGCCGTCTGCTGCCAGTGCGGGGCGAGTACTTACTACTGCACTAATGATCGGCAGATGCGCCAGGCGGAATGCGGCTGGATCGGCGTCGAGGGTGCCTGACTAATCCCTGCCGGCCCACCCACGCCCCTGGCTCGCTCCCGATCGTCATCATACAAGGCCCAACCACCACAAGGCTATGCTACTTCCACCCCACCCGCGCGTACCATTCCACAGCATCCGGTTCGCCTGTACGACAACGCTCTTGCCGCGGCGGCACTGACTGGGATCATGCTACCACTGCGTCCCCCCTTGGTTCTCTACATGGGAACGCTTTTGGATGCGCGTTTCTGCCCTGCTGCCGGAACTGACTCCTCTTGCTCCTCGCCTCCGTCAGCGCCTTGCCATCTGGCCTGCTTCTGGCCTGAAGACTAGCAAAGCCTCGGAGCCCTCTTACATCTCGGTGGCATTATTGTATGCCTTTTGCTTATGGCTTCGCTCTAACTCGTCGCAGTCGCGAGCCCTATACATGACATCTGCTTTTGCTTGAGCCTCGTTCATGCTTGCTTATACCACGCCACCCGCGACACACATATAGTCGGTGCAGGCAGATCCTTTACGGTCCTCCTGCTCGCCCCCCTCCTCCCAACAAAGATCCGCATCTCCACTATTGCTTGTCTTCACATATCTGCAGCCATGGAAACTTATCACGCCTATGTCGACGCTCTCAATGTCCAGGTCGGAAAGTCAACGTTCGGGAGGATCTTTCGCCTCGATGGCTGTGGACATGTGTGTTTCATTGCTAGCATCCGCGCCCTGCCATCACTCGCTGACATGCCCGATAGGAGGATGAAATCAAGCACACTAGGTTTACTACAGAAATTCGAGCTGGGCTCACTTCATTCTTTACTATGGCGTACATTATTGCTGTCAATGTTAGTCTGTGAGGATCGCATATCCAAAACGTTGCTGAGAGACTAGGCTACCATTCTCTCCGATACCGGTGGTAACTGCGTATGCAACGACACAGCCGACCCCTTGTGCTTAAAAAACAGCGAGTACCTCCTTTGCAAACAAGGCACGAGCAGTCTACACAGGAATTGAAGGCTTTCGCTAACACACGACCCCAGACGTCAACCGCAATCTCATCACAGCAACAGCAGCAGTAGCAGGCTTTAGCTCCTTCTTGTTCGGATTCCTAACAAACATGCCAGTATGCCTCGCCCCAGGAATGGGACTCAATGCATATTTTGCTTATCAAATTGTCGGTTTCAATGGAGGCGGTCTCATCTCTTACAACCTTGCACTTACTGCCGTCTTTGTCGAGGGCCTGATATTCATCTTCTTATCCTTGATTGGAATGCGACAATGGCTCGTGAAGATCATTCCTGTGTCGCTCAAGATTGCCGCTGCTTGCGGCATCGGGCTATTCCTCGCCGAGGTGGGTCTCAGCAGTAATGCTGGCATTGGAGCTATTGCGGGTTCGAGCAGTACGCCACTGGACATTGCTGGATGTCCAAATCAATACAAGGATGAGTTTGGCGCTTGTAAAAGCCACAAGATGACATCACCGACAGTACGTTGCATCGCAATGCCTCGACAAGGTCCAGCTAATCAGCGCGTTTAGATGTGGCTTGGCATCATGTGCGGTGGCATTTTAACAGCATACTTGATGTCTTACAAAGTCAAGAGTGCCATGATACTGGCTATTCTGCTTGTATCCATCATCTCATGGCCGTATGTCTGATGAATCCTTCTACACGGCGAATTGTGCTCACACCTCCACAGACGAGGAACTGAAGTGACCTTCTTCCCCGACTCCGAAATTGGCAACGACCGATTCAACTTTTTCAAAAAGGTGGTCAGCTTCCAGCCTATTCATCGCACCTTGAACGCGCTAGATTGGAACATCGCCGAGAAGTCTGGCCACTTTGCCCTAGCTCTTTTTACCTTTCTTTACGTCGACATCATTGATTGTACCGCAACGCTCTACTCCATGGCCCGATTTTCTGGTGTTGTCGACTCGGAGACCGGAGATTTCCCCAGATCAACGATCGCTTATTGCACAGACGCTTTCTGCATATCCATCGGCGCGCTTCTGGGCTGTTCGCCTGTCACGGCTTTTATTGAAAGTGGCGCTGGCATTGCTGAAGGAGGAAAGACGGGTTTGACGGCAATGACGTGTGGGGTGTGCTTTATCATATCCATGTTCTTCGCGCCCATATTCGCATCTATTCCACCATGGGCTACCGGGTGTACTCTAATCCTTGTGAGTTGTGTCTGTACTACTGCTGACTCGAGCTTCGCCGTTGACCCTGTACCAGGTTGGCTGCCTCATGATGCGACAGATCACGTCGATCAACTGGCGCTACATAGGCGACGCCGTCCCTGCATTCGTAACTGTCATGTTCATCCCCTTTGGCTACAGCGCCGCCTATGGTCTAATAGCAGGTTTAATGGTATACACGGTACTTAACGGGATGATCTACATAACCAAAATTATTTCCGGCGGTTACATCGTTCCAGACGATGAAGATCACCGGGAGTATTGGACTAGTAAGTTGCAAAATTGCTCTGATACCACACCAATGGTCATGGACCTGGGCTTATTTCGTCAACTTAGTCAAGCCTGTTGGCCGTGTCCCCTGGTTCGTCTCCGCAAGCCAAACAGTTACAGATCGCCTGCGGGGAGCTCCGAGTAAAAGGGAAGACGTCATGCTCTCCGACCGCAGTGGAGAAACAGACTGGAAATACCGTGAGCGTATCGGCTCCAACGGATCGCATCGCGAACTCGAAACGGTCATTGTGCAAGCACTTCCCACAGACCCTCGCCACGAAAAGGTATTCGCCAAGATGGGGGTGCATGGAATGAAATGAGTGCATTTTCTATGGGATAAACAATATCGGGTTCAGGTTTAGGGGCAGCCCCCCTCTCCCCTAGGAGCGGAAAGAGAAAGCAGGCAGTTTGGGAAGCCTCAAAGTTTAGTTAGCGTCACGCGCAAAGCGTATCTATCGTCTTTCTTATGTAACCCGTTCATGGGCATGAACCACATATTAAACAAATAATATATTTAAACATCCAGCTTCTATCAAGGCTACAGCATGTGAGATAGCCCCTTTTCTGTGTTTGCGACACGTGCATGCGTATAATCTCACCTTCTGTATTGCATCGTGGAATTGACCTATCCTGACTTGGGATACAAAGTAGGGGCGCACTTGACGAACAAATCATGGCCGCCAGATTTCACGTATCCTCTCCAATAAGCTTTCTCCTTGCCTATCTTTCCCTAGACTGCCAAACTTCTTCCAACCCTAACGTTTCAACCTATCATGCCTTGCCCCCCTCAACAAGATTGGACGGTCCACCCGTAAGTTTCTCGTTTTTGCTTCGCATTCACAGCACCTCCTTGTCTAATTAGAATTGGCCCCTTGCCTTTTTAACGCCCCGTTAATTCCTAATAAACGTACCCCGTCATGACTTATTCTTAACGCTCAGCCACCAGCCACAAGTATGGCATGAAGACAGAGAAGGGTATGGTATGCCAAGGCAACGCACAGAAGAATTCTCGTCCATGAATCGAGAAGTTTTTGATCAGCAGCCCTCAGCTACTACACCACTATGCAAGCACCGTTTTCTGTCACTCGACAGAAACCGCCGCTCGGCGCCTTGATGCCCAACGCCATCCAAAGATTGTTATCGAAAAAAAAAGTTTTGGGTTGAAGCCAGAAAGGCGGGCTTCGATCCGCATCTCCAAGTCATCACGTCTTCGTGTTGCCAACCTTATCGTGCATAGACGTGCTTCAATGTCTACGTCCGCGTACGTGTATACGCACTCTTGTCTTTGATCTACCAAAGGAGTGAAGAAAAAATAGGGCAAAGTTGTTACAAGGGAAAAGTGGGTTGTCTTAACCGGTGAGTAAAGGCGACGTGTGCGGTATTACAATGGTAAACTGACGCCGATGAGCATGGGAAGATAGGGGGGCAAAGGGGTTACGAGGTGCAATCTCTGGATCGCGTGGCCGCAAAGGCGCATCAGAGATTAATTCTTTTTGACTTGTGCGTCTTCTGCGTCCACAGCGACACAAACTTCCCCTCATTCATATCAGCTACGCCTTGTCGTGCCCCTCACCGTACTGATTGGGAGTGTCCTAACATTTGCAGCTAGTTCAATGCGGCGGGCGGATATAGAAGCCGGTTAAGCTTGCAGCATCAAAGGAAAAGAAATATAGACTGTATACGACGGCGGATTCGCGCTGCCTCAATTTCGACCGAATCTCGATCGAAGACAAAAGGAAGAAAAGCCGGCCAACCATCACAACATATAACAAGGCTGTAGCGCGAAATAGATTTGTCGAACGCTGCATTCAATCTTTTCTTCTCTCCGAACTTGGGTTGGTTCGGTCGGCGTTCCCGACACATATCAAATACTACCAAAACGCCAAACACGATCTTTTCTCTCATGTTCCTTTTTCCCTGCAAGAATCTCCTGATATCTGAGTAACTAGCGCAGCACAGCGGCAATGAGATGCCACAACGTCCGCCTTCGGTACCAAAGAACCCAAACGGTGCCTATCAATCGTCTTGTCCCGACACCCACTCACGCGTACCAAACTTCTCTCTTACGCTAAACGTCTCGTTTGACCCCTCATAAGCCAAAATAGACAAAAGAAAGGACGAAGTCGTAGTAAGCAGAACGATAAAAACCATAAACGCACTTGTTCAGAGTCTCGCTTCTGCACACATCCTCTTACTCGACCCACAGTACTTGTTTCTTTTTCCCCAACTCTCCTTCTCTTAGTTTGTTTGCTCAGCCCTCCATTTTCTCACCTCCCCCACACCATCGGCAAGCAACACACACCCTCTCTCTCTCTCTCAACACACCATCCCCCCATCGATCTGATACACAGATCCAGTCACAAAGCTCGCCTCGCTACTAAGCAAGAAGCGAATCACCCTAGCCACCTCCTCGGGACGCGCCCGCCGCCCCAAAACCGCATCGTTTGGTAGCGCGAATCCGAGCTCGGCGTCGAGCGCATGCATGAGCGGCGTATCCACGAAGCCACTGCGGGGAATTCGCATATAAGTCCAAGTTTTGACAAATAGGTCCGAGGAACACTAGTGTAGTTGCCCTTCCCCCAGATACGTACAAGGCCCAGACGAGGGTGAAGAAGGCGAAAAGAAAAGAAAGAACAAAAAAAAGAGAAGAAAACTTACGGAGCAATCGCATTAACCCTGATCCCCGTCCCCGCCTGCTCCTTCGCCGCCGCCTTGGTAAGCCCGACAACCGCATGCTTCGAGGCGCAGTAGATGCTGCAATTCGGCTTCCCGACCAGCCCCGTTATCGACGCTGCATTCACAATCGAGCCGCCGGCGACACGGCCGTCTGCAACGCGCATGTGGCGTAGCTCCGCCGCCATGCAGTTGAAGGTTCCCTCGACGTTTACGCCAAACACGGCCGCGTAGTTGGAGGGCGAGTGGGCGGCGGCGGCGGCGAGGGATCCGGATATGCCCGCGAGGTTTACTGCACCTGTGTATTTTCACTTCTATAAGTCACGTGCGGCGTGTGAGAGAGAAAAAGATGTGAAGACGTACCGTCTATACACTCCTTGCCCCACTTCTTCCCCGCGCCCGCAATCCACGCTTCCACCTCCTCGCTCTTTGTAACGTCGACTTTGTGTCCCGCGGCGCTTTCGCCGAGTTCCTGGGCGAGTTGCAGCACGGATGCTTCGTCCTTGTCTGCGAGGGATACTCTGGCGCCGCTTTGCACCAGGAGCGTGGCTGTTGCGCGGCCGATGCCTGAGGCTGCGCCTGTGATGGCGAAGAGGTGGTTGGCGATGCCGTGTGGTGAGGATGCGGCTTCCATGCTTAGTGGTGCTGGAGCCGTGTTTCGCGGAATGGGGGTCGGAAGTGGCTATGGGGTTTGGGGATGGCTCGTAAGATGCTCAATCGGGAACTGCGATATCTTGAAATTATGAGACTGATTTCTTGAGAGAATGGATGGGCTTGTTGGATTATCATATGTTCCTGCGATAGCGTGGGGAGCCGAGCGTGCAGCTGCCGTGCATCTCGCAATGGTTAACGAGGTGTATACCAAACACTTCTTGATCACTGTTTTCTTAATCACGAAATAATCGGCTCTGATGCTCCATTGCCCCTTCATCCATTCTATCTGTTCGCTTCCTTGCGCGGGTCTGCAAGACTGTCTCAACTTCCATATGATTCCTCCCACACGTACCCTAACCTCACCAATTAAGCAGCCCAAGTAACACGATAATTACTCGTACTACATGATACAGCTGTGCAGCGACTCTATACCCAAGGGAGATGCGGCTGCGTTGTGAAACGTAGTACTCGATCCGGAACGCAGTTAGTCCCTAATCTCCTCATCTCCTCTCCTCAACGCTGCCATTCCCACCCTGATATATTGACTATCCTTGTCCAATATGGAAACGTAGATTGTCAATTTTCTGGTCGATTACTTCATCTCCACCGCGCGCGAAACTCCCCTGACAGCAGTGTGGTGCTGGCCGCCGACAGGCTCGCCGCATTCGGGACAGCGTGCGAGTTGCATGGGCATGCCGCACTCGCCAATAGCAAACTACGTACTATCAGTATGAAGAGTGAAACGATAGAGTTTTGGCTGACTTACCGGGTGTCCATTGACACAGTTGTACCAATGTCCTGAGTGCGTTGCGATACCTCCAGGCCCACTTACCATTGCCTGTTTGATAGCGTCGATTTCATCTTTTGAAACTTGCTCGTAGAATTCCCTGTTCAGCATCTCTACTGAGCTGAGCACGGCTTTTCGGAGGGTGTCTCGGTCACGGAAGGAATGCTCACAGAGCATTTCTGATTGCTCCAAAAGGCGTTTGGCAATGTTGCGGTACCTGAATGCTTGAGCACGATCGGTGTCCTTGGCTATTCCAGAGCTGCCAAACAGTTGTACAATACAGGTGTAGTATAAAGATGCCTCAACAGCGAGCTTGGGAAGGCATCCGGAGATGCAGTCACTGATCAGCTTCTCGCACGCCTTGAGGAAGGAATGGGTCTTCTTTGCGGGCGAGCCTCCACTAAAATCGAGTATGACTGTTTCACCAAGTCTTTTGCGTACCACTTGAGCGATTTCAAATTTGTCCTCAAGTAGCAAACATTGCACCTTAAGTTCGAGTAGGCGGCCACCTAGAGTGACGCGCTGATCGCGGTCGCTCTCCAAATACTTGGAAGATGAACCGAGGGATAACTGGACAAGCTCTTCGTCGAGAGGGGCGTTCTTCTTGTAGCTGTACATGATTGCTTGGTACAGTTTGTACGTTGGTTTGTGCTGAACATTCACTCTTTCGAGGAACAATCTTACATTTTCCTCCAACATTGTTGCGCTGGAGTGCCTGCTTCGAAGGCTGTTGTTGATTTGACTCACATCCATTTCGTTGACAGCCCGGTTGATGCCTAAGTCACGAGATGTGCCAACAACAGCAGTGCGCGAGGCTTCGAGATTAGCCCGCTCAACAGTTAGCCTGTCTTCCAGTAGTTGGAGTTTCTGTTGTCCGCTGACGATAAAACGTTTGGAGATCTCGTCAATGACAGCTCGGTTGATGAGGCGGTTGTAGCGCTGTGTCACGAACTGCTTGATAGGTTCTCTGCAGTTTGGGCATTGTGGGATTGCTGCTGAAAGCTCGGAATTATCGATCAGAACTATGAATCGGCCTGTTTTCTTGTCGACCTCGTATACTTCTTTGAGACCTATGTGACCGTCTAGAGTCTCGGCTGTGAAGAAGTGGCCGCAGCTAAGGACAACGATAGGTGATTCATTGAGATCAATGTTAGCGTAGCTTGTCATCATGATCATGTCTGGTTGTTCTTCGGATTTCATTTCACACTGCTGACAGTATTCAGTAGGGCATTCTTCGCCGCAAATGCTTGGACATTGATGACCGCATCGTAGAAGATTTGTGCAACGTTCATCGCAGGGTAAGCGATCGCATGGTGCTGAACATGGCATCTTGCAGCTTCCTTGATGTTTGCAGGACCATTCACAAGGCTCGATGCATGGGTTGCAGGGCTCGTGACACTTCTTTGTACATTTGGTATGCTTGCAGCGGACCTAAACACTGTCAAAGAATGCACCGAAAGGATTCGTGTGTAACTTACTTCGCATGAGCTTTGACACAGCCCACAATCAGTTCCATCATGACATAGACGTTTGCAGTTGTGACTGCAGGTTCCATACTTCCTACCACAAGTCTTCCGGCAAGTGGAGTGCCTGATTAGTGGCTTGTCACTAGCATCCTTGGTGTTGCATTGACCACAGGTTCCGGGGCAAGGATGACTGCAAGCTAACAGAGCCTCACACGGGGTAGGGCATTTGAAGTGGGTTGTAGAGACATCTAGAGAGCATTTTACAACCACTTCGTGTTTGCAGCCAGGAACAACCTTCGATACCTTGACATCGCAAGCAATGCTAGCGACATTCTGGGTGCGGAAACAGTGGACAGAATGCTTGAGATGGCCACATGGAAGTGGCACATTGTCCAACAACACCATACATTTCCCACAAGGCTCTCCACATGTAGGCTTTTGGCATGAATGACCGCATGGCTGATGTCGGCGTTGGCATGGTTGTTCGCACTGGAACACTGCATGCATAACTTCTGAATGGCATCTAGCTCCACATCGATGACCGCAATCAAGACGATCAGTACATGCTGACATACAACCACCTTCAGGGCTGTATTTCTGAAAGTCGTCTGGTTCTTGTACTTCGATAGTCGTTCCAGGATGTCGAGGGCAAGACAGAGCCAGGCTCTTACCGACGCAGGCAGAGGCCCTAAGCATGTTGATAACTTTCCGCCACATTTCAACGCTAACGTAAGTTTCTGTGTTGCCGATGAGATACATGCCGTGTTGGGCACGGCTAAGAAGTACATTGATGCGGTTGGTCGTTTTGAGGAACCCAACTTTCTGTACCTCATTGCTTCGTACGAGTGAAACGATGACGATCTTTGCTTCCTCTCCCTGGAAGTTGTCAACAGTAGCAATTCTCAGCATTTCGGATAGCTGCTTCTTCTCCAAGGGCCTGCCTTGGTATGGCCGAAGTTTGGATGCGGCTGGTACTTGAGTTGTTACGTCATCGGCCGTAAAACCGTCGTTCTCCAATGCCACCCTGTCGCGGTCACTGAGGCAAATCTCGAAATCGCACCTCATGGTGGCTCGTAGCTTCTGAAGTTGGCCGGTATATGGCGTCAGTACCGCGATGTCTTCGGATTTGTACACTCCTTGGCGAACAATGTGTCGCACTAGCGCATGCACCATTCCAACCTCCCATGAGTTCGATTTGGAGTTGTTGATATGACCATTTGTATCCTTCTGGTTCTCAAATTTTGTGTGGTCGAGCCAGAAAACATTCTGGCGCATACCAACTACATTGGGTAGATCGGTGGTAGAAGGATGATCTTGGAGTTTCCCGTAGATGGTCTCACGTATCAGCGAAGATATCTGTGGACGCATTCGGCGTTGAATATTGAGTTGAGCAACGGGCATCAAAGGACGTCCCGGCTCACCAACACAGAGTCGTTCGAATTGACTTCTGTCGAGCTGGTGGAGCTTTCCTCGCTCACTTTCGAGTGATAGATCGCGGAAGTTACTCACTGAAGGTCGAAGCTGCTCATGATCTCCAATCTGGATCACGTGTTCGACATCGGGGAGTAGTGCGGAGATCATGTGGCTTTCCATGACTTCTCCAGCTTCTTCGCAGATAATGACCTTGCACTTCACCTGCTGGAGGACAGCAATTCGTTTTGCAAGACCAGTCGTCGTCACACCAATGACTTGCGCTTCTTCTAGTACTCGTCGATTCAGTTCTTCATGTACGTTTGTCAGCTCTTTTTGAGTTTTCGTAGCATCATTAATCATCTCATAGAGCTCGTCTATTTTGTTGTCTCGAGCTTCCTCGATCCAATGCGCGACTAAAGCGCCTCGCTCCTGAGTCGTCAGCGAATATACATTCGTGCTTGCTTTCTGCACAATCTGCTTTAGTAATGTCGCGGACTGGCGAGTGCAAAATGTCTGAATGTCCAATGCCCAGACATCGAATGGATGACGGCCAGCTAGTTCAAACCCTTGATCATCGATACGGCGGAATTGGCTGTATATGTTTGGGTGTTCCTCGGAAATGTGGCTCTTCAGATTTTGCCACCCAGGATGCTTTCGCATGCTGTTCAAAGAAGTGAATATTGAAATGGCTTCTCTCTGTGTCTTCTCGAGCTGATTGTAGTTCACAGCCGCCATGTACCTTTCTGACTTTGTCCTTGTCCCCAGGTTACTCACAGAACGGAGATTGTGGCCTTCCAACCTCTTCGACTTGCTCATTGCTCCAATGCGGATGAGCTTTGTTACACCTAGATCAAGCAGATGCTCTAGGAATTGGTCCAACGCATGGTTGGTGTAGCACACTATCACGATGGGCCCCAAGTTGACCTTTTTGCTGAGACCCAAGAGAACCTTCATGATTTGGAGACCGAGATAGCTCTTTCCGGTCCCAGGAGGACCTTGAATGAATGCATATTCACGAGTCAGCGCTGCGATCAAGGCCTGGCATTGTCCACGGTCAAGATGAGTCGCAGTTTCAAGCTTCTTGAGTAACACTTCGTCATCGCATGAGGACGTAGGATCCATTAGCAACTGCCCCTCCTTGTCTCCATCCTTTAACAGAGGCGACAAAGAGAATGTAAAACCTGGAGTACGTGTGTACAAAGGCGGGGGGATTTGATGCATCACTCGTTTCCCTGGTGGCCCTTCGTGTCTGCGAGGCACGATCCACTGCTGGAATGGGAGACGATTCAAGCGGTGCATGTCCTTCAGATTCTCCAGAATGGGTGAAAACGTGGCAGGTATCACGTTAGGAAATTCCAATAGCATGCCACGAGCCGCTCCAGTATGCGCTTGCATGAGACTCCTCACGGTGTTCCGATCCTGCGTTGCCAAACTTGTAGTGATGTACGCCATTTCTTTGCCATGGCTCAGACCGTATTCTTTTGCGGGATCTGTGGTCTTTCCTGAAACTGTGAGGAAAACGTGCTGAGTGACAGAATTATCGATCCATATGAAGGAAAGCAATGTTCCTTCATCGAACCTTCGCGATTCCTCCCACCACCTCTCTTTTTCTTCACTTGACTTGCTGCGAATTGCGCTTGGTTGAACAAACCCAACCTGTACCTGTAGACCCTTCCTGGCCTCCAAAGTGACATAACTGATCCGAGCATTCGTGTAATGATAAGCACGCATGTCCCCTAGGCTCGGCTTTGCACTCCACAGAGCAGTAGGCTCCTGAGCTACTGTGTGCATTACCCCTGCTAGAGCTCCCTTCAACTCACCAAAGATATCGTGGCGTAACAACCTGAAGAATGTATCGATGTGGCGCTGTACAGGATCATCGAGGAAATGAGGCTGGTCAGGATCGGTATAAGGAAGAAATTCTTCTGCGTCGCTCATAATTTCATTTCGAGTAGGGAACAGGACTATGTCGGCAATGTCTTTCTTGTCATTATCGAAACGGCCGGAGGGAACGATCAGGTCGCGCGAGTAGAAGGATGCGGTATTATACTCGTTGGCTGCATTGTTTCCGTCCATGCTCGTGTCAGCAAGAAGACCTTGAGCGCGTGCTAACAAGGCCCGAATGTCGTTTAGCTTATTGAAGATACGTGCCAACGACTCTGAAGAAGCATCTTCTTTTGAGACTCCTGTGGCAGTCTGTATGGATTCGACAAGCGAAGGGATCTCGTCATTGAAGCGCACCCTAGATTCACGCCTGAGAAGCTCAAATAGAGCAACAGAAATAGCAAGAAGTGTTGCTTTTGCATCCTCCGTTGAGTTCCTGGTTTCCCCTGTGGCCGAAGCTGCCAACATGACCCTAATAAGGCGTCGAAGAAAGGAAACAGCCCTCTTTCCACCAACTCCTCCAAAGAGGTTGTAGATGAGCCCGACATGGGTATCAATGGCGAGACAGCGCAGGATGGACGGATGTGTGATTGTAAGAAGGAAGTTGCGAGCATTGCTGATGAAGGCCTCGTAGTCGGTACCACTGATATTGGCGCTGAGCAAGGCAAGAATGTGACGATGTCCAATGCCACCTTCATCATTAAGGTCTTGAGGGAGTCGTTGACGCCAGTCTCGATCTCCTGCCTCCAATATACTGAGTGCGCCTTCCCAGAGCTGTCGCATTATGCTGGGGCTATCGACTGGTCGGGCAAACAATCGCCTCCATGAGTTGTACGAATGTCGTGCCTGACGCTGTTCCTCTGTCTCTTCGATTCTGGTGGGAAGAGTCTCGCGTACATGTTGTCTTTCGGATGTGTTACCTCCGCGACCGTGGCCACGACCACGACCACGACCGCGGTTCCCCCTGCCCCGTCCACTGGACTTACCACGGTCAGACATGCTGAGTAGCTGCAGTTGCCTCTGGGCGAGTGTGGGAGATGGCGGGTAGCTTTTCGGTTGTCGCCAGTGAGGATTGTACAATGTGAGGGGAAGAGTGCTTTAATGTAGGAAAAGAGTGCTTTGACGCAGGAGGAGGGGGATGTTTTGATATCAGCGGGTTAACTATTGTTTGTGCAAACGCTAGCCGAAAGAAAGACTTTTCTATTTGCGATGAGAGGTGAGAGTGAAGTGCAATCCCCGAATCAGGCAAGAGTGAAAGGGATACGGTAGCGGGGGGACAAACACCACCTCTCGCTCATCAACCCAGTCAGGGAATACAACTTGATTGCATTCATAAGACAAAGAACACACCGGATCAGCTCCAAGAGTCTACTCATGTATTAGTAGAAGAAGCAATCCGGGAACCGACGCTGCAAACTCGGTGCGTGCTCGCGTATGCCTTTGTGGTGAACAAGACATACGAGATGTAGTAAAATCGCAAAGTGTATCATAGCGCTCCAAATGCCTGTTGATTGAAGAAGTGCATTGAAAACCATAGCTTTTTGATTTGAAGCTATATTGTTCGAATCAGAGTTCGAGAGACTAAGACCGCACTTTGGTCGCTGGTATGGTATATGCTCGTTCTTTCTCGGACTTGTGCATCTGATATAATAAAGGGAAATAAGGACATCTAAATAGTCATACATTTTCCACGCCAAGCTGCTCGCCACCAGCTCCTGATGACCATGCAACATGAATAATTGCGTTTGCCGAAATTGGATGGCAAATGGCGTCAGATCCTAATATTTTTGTCGACCAAGTGTTGGCTTCCAGTCTAGAGGATGTGTCTCTTCCGTTGCATTTTCATCTTGTTTCCAGATCTTAATCGACTTGTCTGACTCGCCAGTGATAAGACGAAGACCAGATGCATCGAACGTAGAGCACATGACTCCGGCTTCTGCTTCAAGAGAACCAGGTTGAGCGATACTCTCAGTATGTTGGAAGCGATGACCAGTCTTCCAGTCGTAGAAGGAGACTTCGCCATTATCGCTGCCGGCGAACATCATGTTGTTTTCGTTTACCGAAAGCGTATTGATGATGCTGTTTACGGGGGAGAAGTTCTGCATGAAGTCTCCATTGGGACATAGCCACTGTTTCGCGGATTGTGCAGAACCAGAGGCGAAGGTAAATTCTGTAGGATGCGTGGCAAGAGCACGGACAGACTTTTTATGGTGAGTCAATACGGTTCGTGTCTTTCCTGCGACGAGGTCCCATAGTCGGATGGTGCTGTCCATGCTTCCGGATATTACTTGTGGCTCGGCTTCTTGACACTGGATTGACGAAATTGTTCCTTTGTGACCACCGAGGACGTGGATGTTGCTGCGTGAGCGCATGTCCCATACACGTACTACACCATCTCGTCCTCCTGTGCACAACACATCCACTGTCGGGTGAAGCGAAAGCGAGTAGACTCCGCTCAGATGGCCGTGGTAATGTCGAATTACCTTGTTGGTTTCGAGGTCCCAGCATTTGACCATCTTATCTTCTCCGCAGGAGAAAAGATAGGGATGTCTCGGGCTTACTGCAAGACCTCTGACTGCCGAGATGTGCCCCGTTAGGGTGATTTTCAACCGACCGCTCGCAAGGTCCCAGAGTTTGATGGTGCGGTCTGCTGCGCCAGTAGCAAACCATTCGTTCCCAGGCTCCATGGCCACCGATCGCACCTATACCAAGTCAGTCCTTGTTACTCGTGTAGGCAACTGAAATTTACTCACCCATCCCATGTGTCCGCTGATGACTGTCTTGATTTTCCAAGGGGCATGCCACTCAGGCTTCGCTTGCCTAACCACGTCCTTCCTGACCAGCGAACTGGATGTCTGATGTCTGTTTGGTGTAGGCCCTTGTGCGTTGGGGGCAGCGCCCTTTCCTCCAGCCCGTACTGCCAGCTGCATTGACTGCGCATCCCGCGCCTTGTCAGCCTTTTCTGAGACTCCCTCAATCATCTTCTGCATCTTGAGATCAGAGGCCTTCTCCTCGGCGTTCTGCGCCTTGATCTTCTTGCGCCGCTCTGCTGCTGTGGATGCAGCGCTGGCCATCTTGGCCGCGAGGGCAGGTGGAAGTTCGCGGACGTGTTCGTATTCATTGCGAATGCGCGATGCGACGCCTGCTTGGTCGGCGGCGGTTGAGGGGGCGGGCGATGTGGGGTGTATGGAGAAGCTGCCGTTGGATGCGTGATCTAATGCGGCGGATGAGGCAAAGTCTGCGGCGAATATCTCCCGCGTCCGCTTCGAGGACATCCTTACAAGCTGCTCTGCCGTGCTGGGAGGTCGCGAAGCTGCCGTGTCGGCCATGACTGCGTTTGTCTATCGGAGGATTTGATGGTTACAAGGCAGAAACAAAAATATAGCGACTCAGGCGATAGTGAAGCGAGCGCGAACAGAGAAAGCTCACGTGTGGAGGCGTTTGGCTGTTATGCGAGGCCAACCGTTCGTCATGAACTTGGGAATCGCGACCGCCGACGGAAGTTTCACTAGCGCGCCTGGCTGAACTGAACCGAGCCAAGGCCGAAATAGATCTTATCTTATCCGATCTCCGCTCGCCTGGGTATAGGCAGCATTGCTCACGCTTGACCTCGCAACTTCGGTTCCAAGACTTGGTGGCGTTTGTCCTTTCTATTATCTTCGGTTGCCCACAACGCATGCGACATGTTGGCAAAGAGAGATGAATATGGATGCGTTTATGTCAAGCCTTCGACTACATTCGCCTTGCTCCACCATGCGCAATACTGCAGAAAACTAGTGGAATCTCTACCCACATTCTAGCCAACCATGCAACTTTTGGGTTCGGGATTATGGAACACTGCTACATGCAGTACTGTATTTCTTTGTTGAAACCTGATTTCTAGTAAGACAAGTTCCTCCCCGCCTTGAGTTTCTAACAACAGCCCGTCTATTTATATCCGTCGATTCATACAAACACTGCGCTCGCACCATACGATAGAATCCTCTTGCGACGGTCTTTTTCATGAAATCAAAACGTAGAGGTCTCCGGGTTTTTGGCCAAGAAACGAGAACCCGGAGTGTCCTCAATCAACTGCGATGGCCGAGGCTTGTCACCAGGTGCCAAAATGGGTGGAGACGAAGGCTGAGTCGCGGTATTGCTGCAAGCTCGATGACGATCGTCACTTTATTGTACAGGCATGCTCTCTTGGGGCTCTACATGGGACTCAGCATCATGTGGTCCAGCAGACCGCTGCGCTTCGAGAGCTCGCGTGAATGTGTATGCATACGCAATACGCACATGTTTCCAGAGGGCGCAGGGATGCGATTTAGAGCGCCACTCAACTACCGCCGTCCAATCCTGGGACCCTAGGGCAAACATCGGGAACGGTGCTGCTAATTAACTCGATGCGCATTGCACAATGATCATACGATGTGTTGTCGCCGCAGGACTAGTTTTTAGAGGCACTACGGTAGCGTTCAGTTGAGTCGCAAGGGCCTTCTCCGTTGTCATAGCCTCAGGGACAAGGCTTGTTTCCCCAGATCTTCCAGGTTCTCCGCTTTACCGCTCCGTTTTCCAAGGTGTCAGGCTGGGAAGCAGCTGGACGAGTGGCAGCACAAGCACATGCTGCCGAGGAACTTGACGCATCGCGCCGACCAAGCCGTCAGATCCTTCCATACAAGGAAGCTGGCTCCGCACGAGAATGACGCAGGAACACACTACAAGGCTCGCTACTCAATGGTCACGTTGAATCTGGCCTTGTGGTTGAGGGCGGCGCCGGAAGCAGAGTAGCGGCCCATGGATGCTTCTGAAGGAATACAGACTGGGAAAAGTGCATGCGGCAAGCCGGCGCAGGCACGACAGCAACAGAGATGCCCGGCTCACGCCACTCAACCAACTCATCCGAAAACCCTCGACATGCGGGCTAGAGTGTCGGGCGCCCGGATGATACATGCCGATGGGTGGTGGACCGGGTTTCTCAGCCATTTCTAAACGGCTTTAGCCAGAAAAGGACGGGTATGGGCGGTCCCGGACGATTGACCAAGAATGGATGCTCAGACTTGCGGGGCTACGGCTGCGAATTGTGTTGTCGTGTGTCGCATCCACCGGCGGCCTGCCAATCATGTTGTCGGTGTCGAGGGCTTCTTTCTTTCGCGCATGGGAGGGCCTCGACGCCAGGCATGGTTTGATGTGACGTTTGCACGCCAATACTGCCCCGGATTTTTATTGGCGCTAGCCCGTGCCACTGCCGCACCAATTCCAAGCCCCGGCCAAAAGTCTGTGGTCTTCTTCACCCCAAAGCAAGAGGACCAGCCGCTCCGACATGCTTTTGGCCCCTGACCAGGCCACCACCAACAATGCTGTAACCCCTTGCTTACCCAATGACGCCCGCCCATCGCATTCTCGGATCGCCGCCTGGCTCAACACAACACTACACACCTTGCCCGGGTGCTCGCCAGCAAGCACCTGTGCCTAGAGGTCTGGGGGCTGACGCGGCAGTGCATTCCCTTCCAGTCGTCTGGGATTTCCGTCTGCTGCTGATCGTATCCTACCCGGCGCCTCCTTTCCGCTCTCATTAGGTTTCGCCGTCTGCAGTCCCGTGCATGCAGCCGCAACTAATGCTTTAGTCTGGGGTGCGTCCAACGAGCGTTGCCAGATCGGGTCATATCTCCAGCATTCTTTCCAACATCTGGATGGAGGCAATTTTTCCATATGTGACAAGAGTAATGTGTGGAGCTAGAGCCTACTTGATGTGCTAACAGGTTCCCTTGTTTGGACATGGGCCGCCTCACTACTTACTGCCGTATAAAGAGGCTTTGACAACCTCGTTGAACGCTCATCGGGATTCCACTGTCTTTATACACGTACCGTCAACCTTGAACAAACCTGTCGCTGCTTCAACTTCCAACATCAGCCAAAATGAAGACCTTCACTATCGCCTCTATCGTCGCCTTGGCCTCTGTCGCCAGCGCTCAGCTCGACAACATCCCCCAGTGCGCTGTACGTCCTTACTGTGCAATGTCCCATTCGACGCACGCCTACTTACAACACTCAGCTTTCCTGCTTCATCGGTCCCCTCACCAGTGACGGCTGCGCGAACCTTACCGACTTTGCCTGCCACTGCGAGAAGGGTGACACGCTCCTTGCCCAGGTCCAGCCCTGCGTGCAGAAGGGCTGCGAGGCTGCCGACCAGGCAAAGGCGATTGCCGCTGTCGAGTCCACCTGCCAGGCTGCTGGTGTTCCCATCACCATCCCCGACACTGGCGCCCCTGCTCAGAGCAGTGCTCCTGCCGCCTCTGCCTCTGCCTCTGCCGCTCCAGCGCCATCCTCTGCAGCATCCGCAGCATCTTCCGTTGCCGAAGCCGCCTCCTCGGTCATCTCATCCATTGTGGCATCCGGCACTCCTGTGCCCATGCCCACCCCCATATCTACCGGCACTCCCTCTGTCGCCCCCTCCGTCACTCCCTCCGTCACTCCCTCTGGCACTCCCTCTGCCTCTGGCGCTCCTTCTTCTTCCCTCTCTGAATTCACTGGTGCTGCTGCCCAGGCTACCCAGGCCGTCGGTATCATTGGTGCCGCCGCCCTTGCCATGCTCGCTTTGTAAACTACAACCATGTATTCTCTCTGTTGACATTTTGATATGAAATCAGGCTACTATGGCTACGGATGGAAATGGTAATGAAGGTGTCATGGTACGACGATGGGATATAGGTTGGGTTGCTTTGTTTGCACATCACCGAATAAGAAAAAGTGAATAATTCAGATACCACTCAATGTATACGCATACTCCTATATCCTTCTAGTTGTTGTCGGAAACATCATCATTTGTATCTTGTGACGCCTTTTCTTTTTCTCGGTCAAGACATAGTAAAGGCTGCTTTGTAGCTCCTGGTAGCTTCAGATGCTGACACAATGCTTCGATCATATGATAAACCTCGCCGTGCAGAATCGAAGGATGTTTTGGAAAGAGCAATCAATTCAACAGTGCAAAATATTCATGCTGGGAAACTATTGCCATCCAAGGTTCTCTATTTCCTGTTTACTTGGACGAAACAACATACATAGCTACCTTGCATTGAATTAGAAGATGGGATGGTGAGCATAGAGCAGATATCTCCCACTGACCGAGCGACATTCTAGCGGGGTATAATGACCAAAAAAATCCCTAGGAAACTTGAGACGGTACCAAGTCTAGTACGGAGGCTGTCCCTGGTGAATACGGTATACGCCGGATCGACGTCAGTGGCCTGAGCTCCGAAGTGGGCTGTCCAGAACACCAAGCCTCCCGCATCTTCGGTCACCGCACCCCAAGATGCCGAACCGGGCGCCGCCAGCACGAGTATGGCCACTGTGAAGCGCAGAGACCATGTTCTTGCTGCCATCGCAATATTCGTCGCCTGGGGCTACCTGACCCACTGGCAGCCCAAGCTGCACTACCTCCCCTACGCCTTCGTCACCGGAGCACTTGCGACGCTCGTCCTGCTGGCATGGCTCACCTTCACCACCGCCTGGGACAGGGACCTACGACGCGGCGGAAATGTCGACTATGGGCCACGCCATGTTTCCTTTGTGGCGCCGGACAAGTGGAAGGCTGAGAGGGAGGCTCTGGATAAGAGGAACATGTACATGATGGAACCGCTATACCCTGCGTCCTATATGATATCAGACAGCCTCGATGTCCTGATCGGCCTCATACTGCGAGATTTTGTAAAAAGCTGGTATGGGAGTATCAGCAAGAGCCCGACATTCGTACACGAGGTCGACAAGGCAGTGCGTGCAGCCATGGGCGAGATACGGGAACGCATACTGGCCGTAGATATGGTCGAGATGGTCGTGTCGCGCATGATTCCTCTCATCACTGACCACCTGAAAGCGTCGTACGAGGCCGAGCGCGTGGTTCGAGGGCGCAAGTTGTCGCGCAATATTACAGATTCAGAGGAGCTTGACCTTGCCATCGCAGCCAAATACAAAGAGGGTCGGTTGCATCCTGCTGCGTCTTTGGCATACTCCAACACCAAACCAATACAGCAGCAGCACTTGAGGAGCATAGCCACACGACTCCTGCCAAAGATCATGCCTGCCAACATGTCCACAAGCCCGGCCGTCAATGTACTCATCAAAGAGATTGTAGCTTGTGCGGTCCTGTCACCCGTGATGCATATGCTTGCTGACCCCGATATATGGAATCAGCTCATCGAGGGCTATGTAAGACCACTTCTCATCTACCATTAAATACACTAATCACTCTAGGGCTGCTCTTTGCTGCAAGAAAGAAAGACGGTACGCAAAGTACGAGCTGCCCTCGACGAACATGCCCCGCCCACACAGAAGACCACCAAGAACACGCAGTTCCCTAAACTCTTGCCCAGCGATAATGAACGAAAATTCGAGAGGTTCATGCGAGCAATACAGCAAACAAACACGCTTGCAGATGCTAGGCGTTTTCGCAGCGAGATTGCAAGCCAGCTACGTAAAGATTCGATGATTGAAGCCCAAGACCCAGTCTATTTGCGGCGTCTTGAGTCCGCACGTCATGTGCTCGATACCAAGGTTGCGACACTTAGCGCTGGTGGATCGGTTCGTGCCAAAGTCATAGCCCAGGAAGCCCCAAAGCACAAGCGTTCGTCGTCCAAGCTCGCCAATGCATCCTTGCGCGAAGTGCTGTATGACGCACCAGGTCTTTCGTGCTTCATGGAATTCATGGATCAGACGGACCTCATGCGACTAGTGCAGTTCTGGCTTGTTGTGGATGGATTCCGTAACCCGTTGGAAGTAGAGACTGAGGAAAGCCAAGACTATGTTGGCACACTTCCCACGTGGACGGAGTCGGATCGCGCAGATCTAGCGCAGATCCACGAGGCATACTTGTCCAAGCCCGAACTCAAGATTCTCCCGGAAGCCCGTCGAGCGGTTGCAGAATTTCTCAAGGCTGGGCGGAAAGCGACGCCCCAACAGTATCATAGCGCACGGCGTTCCTTACTGCAAGCGCAAACGGCAGCATACGAGCAGCTACAAGAGCCTTATTTTCGACGATTCAAGAAATCAAACCTGTACTACAAGTGGCTGGCTATAGACGAAGCAGCGAATACCGACAACAGTGCTGGAAAGGCGAGAACCATGGCGCAACCTAACGAGGCCCAACCTCCAGTGACACTCGCTATGTCTCGGACGCATTCAAGACAAAATAGTTCGTTGTATGCACCACAAGGAGATACGCGTCGGGCAGTTGCATCTTCTTCAGATCTCAAAAGTCAGGCATCAGCCAATATCATCGAACCGCCTGCACGACGCTCCTTGGACGTAGCGCCATCTACGTCTAAGCGTGCACCTCTGTTTGGTGATGACTACGACTCTGATCCTCTTGCACACTCCACTGCGAGCTTAAATTCTGACTTTGGCTGTGATCGACCTGGTGGAAATGATGCAAGAGTGGTGGATGCCATGCAAGCTGCTCTGACTGATATCATGGATGAGCCAGAGGGTTCCATTTTCTATGAGCCAGGTCTAAAATCGCCAGTGGACAATGACTCATTGCGCGGCTCCCTTGATCTACCTCGGGCGTTGTCACCTAATCCGCAGGGAAAAGAGAGTCTGAAACCGAGCATAGCATCACTCGGTCTAGTTGGAGAGCCGAGGACTCGTGGCGTGTTTAACGACGATCTATTTGGCGACGAGCAGAAATTCTTGGAAGACGAAGTCGATGATCCAATACCAGATGAAAAGTCGGATGACGAGGAGATACATGAAGCTGCACCAGGAGATCTGGGATTAGCAGAGGCCATCGATGCTCTTACAGCCGACATCGAGCGATTGGTGACACAAGAGTCTATTGTGGACTCACTAACATCAAAAGCCGAGTTAACCAACAATGCCGCTGAGCTCAGAATCTTGCGCAAGTCCAAAGCTAGCCTACAGCGAGAGATTCAACGAAAAGAACTCCAACGACAGCAGTACATTGTGCAAGAAAGTGACAATAGTTTGTACGGGCGTGCAAATGTGTTCATACAGTCAATCATGGTGGGCACAGAAGAGGACGGCAAGGACTATGCCATGTACGTTATTGAAGTCCGACGACGCGCGGGCGACCAAATGCCTGCAGCAACTTGGGTCGTCTCGCGCCGCTACAGCGAGTTCCACGAACTGAACAAAAGACTTCGTGCAAAGTTTCCCCAAGTTCGAAACCTAGAGTTTCCACGCCGCCAGATGATCCTTAAGCTTCAAAAGGACTCTTTGCACAAACGACGGGTTGGTCTGGAAAAGTACCTGCGAGAGCTCCTGCTTATCCCTGCCGTGTGCCGCAGCCGTGAATTCCGAGCATTCCTCTCTCAAGCCGCGATTAGTCCTGCCGACGCACTCAAGAATCAAGACCCAAACTCGAATGATTTCGTGACCCGCATCTACAACTCCGTCGCGGACGGCATGGAAGAATTCCTCGGCAACATCCCCGTCCTTGACCAGCTCTCCGTCGCAGGCCAAAACCTCATCTCCGCCGCCACCACGCAGCTCGCGCATACCAACGGCGCGACCGTCCAACCCACCAGCCTCACCTCCTCCGGCGTCCTCGTAGCCGGCGAGCCCAACCCGGACGCCGAAGCCGAAGCCGAACTCCTCGCCTTTGAAAACAAAGAACTCGAACCCTTTGTCAAACCAATCTGCGACCTCTTCCTCGAAACCTTTGAGCTCAACCGCGAAAACAATTGGCTCCGCGGCCGCGCCGTCGTCGTCGTCCTACACCAGCTCCTCGGTGGCACCATTGAACGCAAAGTGCGCGAGTCGTTTGGTAACCTCCTTTCCGAAATGAATATCGTGCAGTACATTGATGCTCTCAAAGATAGCATGTGGCCTGATGGCCGCATGAAAGCCGGTGTGGAGCGGACGACGCAGGATAAGGAGCGGAGTAGGAAGGCAGCGAGCGATGTGCTGAGTACGCTTATACCCGAGTTGGCGAGTAGTGTGGTGGGGAGACAGAATGCGCAGTTGGCGGCGAAGAAGTTGGAGGGAACGATTAATAATGGGAGGTTGAAGTAAGTTTTTTGTTTCAAAAGATTTTCCCTCTCTTCTCCTTGTTGACAATGTGAGATGGTTTCAACAAATGCTAATGATGCTTGTAGCACCCATCTTGCTTTTACGCTCCTAGACGAGATTCTGCATGTCTTGTTTCCGGATGTTTATGCAAAGTAATGTATATATAGATGTGTGTCTGGTGGTTGGGGGGGAATGAGTGTGTCTTGCATCACTGGCGTTTACCAAGAATGCATTCGATTGCTTGGGGAAGTCTAGTCAACTGATTTGGTCAGTTGATGAATGAGCAAACGTCTCACAACCAGTGCAAAACGCTGGTTTTTGATTAGTCAAGGACGTGTGTTACTTTGTACTCAGTTTGAGTTGTGGAGCAGATGGCCGATTCTCAGCAGGTGAAATAACGTCCAAAGTAGGCGAGGTACTCTCGATGATGACGCAAATCGGAGATATATGTAATATCGGCTGCAGTGGCTACTACAACTACACCAAGGGAGAGACGTCTAAGCCAGATTCGTGAAAATATCACAGCTCATCCTTAGCCTTGGAACCCGCACCTGTCTGTGCCTGTTCGACAAGACCTTTGTGAACCATGTTGGTCAATACTTCGTAAGCAACCTGTGCTGCAACCAAGCCCGTCGTCTCCGCCGAGCCGTCATATGCAGGGCTGACTTCGACAATGTCTGCCCCAACCACGTTCAGGTCCTGGATACCACGCAGAATTCTAATCACTTCCCGAGTGGTCCAGCCGCCAGGCTCTGGAGTACCGGTGCCTGGCGCTAGGCCGGGGTCTATCACATCAATGTCGATACTGAGGTAGACGGGCATCTCAGTGCCGACGCGGTCCATGATGGATGCAATGACCCCCTTCACTCCAATCTCGTCAATGTCGTCTGTGGCAATTCGCTGCCAACCTTGCTGTGTGTCGTCGACGTGGTCAGCATCGTCGTCGCCTGACAGTCGCGTCCTCAAACCCGCATGCACACTTGAGCCGTTGGCGATTAAGCCCTCGGTCGCAGCGTACCAAAACATGCTACCGTGGTTGAAGAAAGACTGTGCAGATAGCTCTTCGGGGTCTAGCCATGCATTTGGATACTTTGCTATATTTCCGCCGAGTTAGCAATTCTTGGCTATATTGAAACTGCTGGAATCACTAACCTGGGTGCCAAGTGTCCAGATGAGCGTCAAAATGTACAACGGCAACCGGCTGCTTGTACAAATTCTTCAATGCCCTCAAAGCCGGCAATGCGATGCTGTGGTCTCCGCCAAGCGTAAGCAGCTTTGGCTTCTTGAAGTACGACACTCCACTCTCAGTGCTCTTTTCGGTCGCTGGCCTGTTTGCCAACTCTTGGAAAGCTTCACTCATCTGCCGCAACGCCAGGGCGTTGTCGAAAGGTGTGATAGGTATATCCCCGCAATCCACAATCTTTGCCCATGATGTGTATGGATTGAACCCCGCGCGTGGGTTGAAGCCACGGAAGGAAGTCTGACGAGAAGAGCCAGCACGGATGGCTCGAGGTCCGAATCGAGCACCAGGACGGTACGATACTGCAGTATCGAAGGGTGCACCAAGGATGGCGATATCATAAGTTGTCTCAGGGCTAGTCAAGCAGCGAGTGTGCGGCAGGTGGGCAAAGGTTGTGATACCAGAGAAGCCCCACTAAGCAACTGTCAGTTGTATTCAAGCGCCATCGCATGGAATACATACGTCTGTACCCCACTTCCTCTCAAGCTCATCTAGCCGCTCTTGAGAGAACGAGCCCTCTCCTTCAGCGTAATGGGCTCCATGCGCGGAAACATGAGCCGCATAGGCAAACGGAGTGATCCAGTTCCACCGCATGATCAGTGCATTGCAGTATCTCAAGACCAACAAACAGTGCAGCCACCGAGTTCAAATACCCGTAGACTGGCATCTAGAACGGACAATTATGTAAAATCGCGTTATCGTCAGTCCTGGTCATGTTGCCGTCGGCGTAGCGGGGCAGCCCAGAAAGGAAAGTCCATCCGTACTTAGTCGCTCGGAGAGAATGGAATTACCTCGACCTGATGTCTGAGGCTTGCACAGAAAGACGAGATTTGAAGGTGGAGAGCAACAAAGGTCGTTAGAACGGCAAGCTGAGACGGAATTGAGTAATGACGTGATGCATGTTCGTCCCGTGACGACGCGCCTTCGCGTGTTAGGCTAAGCCTCCACCCTCGCCATATCCAAGGTACTGCTCAGCGCAACTCCCCAATCACGTCCTCAGTCGCCCGTGTAACTCACCATATCCGTATTTTTGCGAGTCTCATCGCGACCTATTGTTCAGCGCAAAAAGACCCTGTTTGACTGCCAAGATGCCTGAGGTAGGGACGCGTTCTAGTTGCGCGCGTATCACGCCTGCTAACGCTGATCAGATTGCAGAAGTGGCACGCATCGTGCACTTCTTGAAGAAACATGCTGTCGGAAAGACTATACAAGCGGTGAAAACCCAAGAAGACAATGTGCGCTTGGTACTGTCTCATCTGTACGAAAGCATCTAATGGTCTCATCCAGATTGTCTACGGAAAGGTTGGGACCTCCGCAGCAGCCTTTCAAAAAGCCATATCCGGCAAAAAAATCATAGATGCACGCCAGCAGGGCAAGTACTTTTGGCTGGTCATGGACACTGCACCGCACCCTCTGATGCATTTTGGCATGTCTGGCTGGATGAAGTTCAGCAATGACGAAACAGCATACTACCGTCCAACTAAACCAGAGGAAGCAGAGTGGCCACCCAAGTACTGGAAATTCATTCTGCAGCTGCAAGGAGAGTCCAAGAACGAGGTCGCCTTTGTGGATGCAAGACGACTGGCTCGGATAAGGCTGGTAGATGCTGCTGCGGAAGATATGAGGAAGACGACTCCACTGAAAGAGAATGGTCCAGACCCGATTATTGACAAAGACATCTTGACCGTTGAATGGCTGAGTAAGAAGCTGAAGAGTAAGAGAGTGCCTGTGAAAGCTCTCCTGTTGGATCAAGGTTCGCATCTCCTCACCATATTGTTGAAATAACGCACCATCTAACCTTGCATAGCCAACATCTCGGGTATAGGAAACTGGGTTGGGTATGTTCATTGCAAAATAGACTGGGAGCGTCACTAACATTGGCAGTGACGAAATAATGTATCAAGCCAAACTGCACCCAGAGCAGTATAGCAACACCTTCAGCGACGAACAAGTAAAGCGCCTACATGATGCGATGATGTACGTCTGTGACACGGCTGTTCAAGCCAATGGAGATTCAGACAGTTTTCCTCAAGACTGGCTTATGAAGCATCGTTGGGGAAAGGGCAAGAAAGAGGCAAGTAAACTACCGACCGGCGAGAAAATCACATTCCTCAAGGTCGGTGGTCGAACTTCGGCCATCGTGCCAAGTGTTCAGAAGAAGACAGCAGCTGTTGCTGGTGACGTTTCTGACAATGCAGAGGCAGAAGAAAGTGAAGTGGATACGAAGCCTAAGGAGAGCAACAAGAGGAAAGCTCAGGCAGTCAAGAAGGAAGATGAAGAAGTTGAGGAGGAGACGCCTGCCAAGGTTAAAGGCGGAGGTAAGAATGCAAAAGAAGTTAAAAAAGAGACGAAAGATGCCTCCGAAGAAAACGCAGTAGCAAAACCGAAGCGTGCCAGCAAAAAGGTCAAAGAACACGTCAAAGAGGAGACGGAAGCAGAGACTACTGGTGAAATTGAGGAAGAGCAGCCCGCCAAGAAGCGCAAGACGACTGCTAATGGTACAGCAAAGAAGACAAAGGCTTCCGCCAAAGAGGAGAAAACGAGTGAAGACACAACAGGAAGGCGGCGGTCAGGACGCTTGTCTAAGTAAGGGTGAATATGGTATACTGTAATGTTGTTTTATGCCGTTCAATTGTAAGATAGCGGAAGAGATTTTGTTTTTTGAACGATTGTAAACCCACGACCAAGGTTCACGATGCACATCGAAATGGCTGCTGTAAGGGGGCATGTAGGCGGGGTGTCTGGACGCGCACGTGCATTTCGAAGTCGAGGTGCGCTAGTAGCGGTCGAATCGAACACTCCGACATTGAATTTCAGAGCTCCCCACATTCTCACGTAGCGCAGGCCAGCCACAGTGCCACAGTTGCTTGCCGAAGGGTTCGTGTCGCCATGACACATTGTATCGATTAAACATCTCGAATCCCCACCCAACCTCCCCCGGCCTGGTCGCGAGGTTGAATCGAATCCATTTCTTAATTCCGAACGGAAGCTCTTTGCCGGCCGACTATCAACAACGTTCCGCGCACACCTCACACGCCCGTCACCATGCCGCAGCCATTGCCCAGCAAGGAGCAGACGCTCTTCCGTTCGCTTGTCAAGTACTACGAGGGCAAGCTGTACAAGAAGGGTAGGCTGCAGTGCAAGGGCAACGTATGGCATTGCTGACCCCGCCAGGCCTCAAGGCTGCCGAGCAGATCTTGAAGAAGCACCCCACCCATGGTGACACCCAAGCGATGAAGGCCCTGATCCTCAATTCCATAAACCAGGGTGACGAAGCCTTCACCCTCTGCAAAGAAGCCCTCAGAAATGACATGAAGTCGCACATCTGCTGGCACGTCTATGGTTTATTGTGGCGCTCAGTCAAGAACTACCCTGAGGCTATCAAGTCGTACAAGATGGCTCTGCGATTAGAGCCAGGCTCATTGAATATCCTCCGTGACCTCGCTCTCCTTCAATGCCAAGTCCGCGATTACGAGGGGTACATTGAGAGTCGGCGCAAGATGATGCAGGAGCGGCCACAATTGCGCCAGAACTGGACTGCTTTGGCCGTGGCTTACCATCTGTCAGGCAATTTCGCCGAAGCAGAAAATATTCTCAAAACCTACGAGGAGACGTTGAAGCAGCCTCCGCCGAAATCGGACCTCGAGCATTCCGAAGCGACCTTGTACAAGAACATGATCATCTACGAATCTGGCGACGTGGAGCGTGCCCTGAAACACATAGACGAGGTGGTTAGGGTCAGTCTCGACCGGCGCGCCGCATTGGAGCTAAGGGCGAAATACCTACTCGAACTTGGACGCAAGGAAGAGGCTGAGAAAGCTTATCGGGTCCTGTTGACTAGAAACAACGAGTACCGGGGGTACTTCGAGGGACTTGAGAAGGCCTTGGGTCTGGATCGCTCCAATGACGCCGATATTGAGAAACTGAACGAGCTGTATCAATCATTTGCCAGCAAGAATGAGCGCAACGATGCTGCAAGGCGCATACCATTGGACTTCCTCCAGGGTGAGGCATTCAAGACACAGGTGGATCAGTACCTCCGGCGGATGCTGAACAAGGGTGTGCCTTCAACCTTCCCAAACATCAAATCGCTCTACCGGGACGAAGGAAAGAAGGCAGTCATTGAGGAACTTGTGCTTGGTTATGCATCGGAGAAGAAGACCAACGGCTCTGCCGAAGGCGAGAAGAATGGCGACACCACTGATCGATTCGAACAGTCTGTACTGTACTTCCTCGCCCAGCACTACAACTACGTCCTAAGCCGTGATCTTGACAAAGCCATGGAATACATCGACAAGTTGATTGAGATGGATCCAAAGTCGGTTGATTATAGCCAGATCAAGGCGCGGATCTACAAGCATGCCGGCGATGTTCAGAAAGCCTCGGAAACGATGAACCACGCGAGAGAGCTTGATGAGAGGGATCGATACATCAACACCAAGTGCGCCAAATACCAGCTGCGGAACAACGAAAACGAGAATGCACTCAACACAATGAGCAAGTTCACCCGTAATGAGGCCATAGGCGGACCGCTCGGTGATCTTCACGACATGCAGTGTATGTGGTATCTGATTGAAGATGGAGAGGCATATCTGCGACAAGAGAAGTACGGTCTCGCACTGAAGCGCTTCACAGCTATCGCGGACATCTTCGATGTTTGGCATGAGGACCAATTCGATTTCCATAGCTTCTCACTACGAAAAGGACAGATCCGCGCCTATATTGACATGATCAGATGGGAGGACCACCTACGCGATCACCCATTCTTCACCAGGGCCGCGATCCAAGCAGTCGAACTGTATGTTCGGTTAGCAGACAACCCGAAAATTTCAAATGCAGATGAGCTCGAACTAGACAAGCTGGATCCTACAGAGCGCAAAAAGGCTGAGAAGAAGGCAAAGAGGGAGAGGGAAAAGGCCGAGAAAGCCGAGGCAGAGCGGAAAGCAGCTGCAGCTGCAAAGGCAACGGCCAAGGGTGAGGATGGTGACACCAAGAAAGAGGACACTGATCCAAATGGCGAGAAGTTGCTTCAGACTAAGCAGCCTCTAGAAGATGCCCTGCGGTTCCTACAGCCCATGCTCGAGTTGGCCCCAAAGAATATCAAGGCTCAGAATGTGGGCTTCGAGGTCTATATCCGAAGAAGTACGTTGTGTTTCCTGTGTATTTTCTTCTCGGTCTATGCTAACAGTCTATCAGACAAGTACCTCCTCGCCCTTAAGTGTCTACAAGCAGCACGTGAGATCGACCCTGAGAACCCCAAGCTACACGAACAGAGTGTGCGCTTCCGCCAAGCCAGTATGTCCAACGGGCCCATCACCATGCAGTGTGTTGCTAACAACTAGCAGTCAGCAAACCCGTCGAGCCTCTCTCTTCTCAAGCATCGGAGGTCATCAAAACCACTTTTACCGCACTACCTGCGGATGCTGACCTTAACGCTTACAACGACGAGTTTTTGAAGAAGCACTCGGAGAGCGCATTGCATCTCCAATCAGGATATAATGTCCGTTACGTTCTTGACAATAGCTCCAAGTCCCAAAATGAGCAGGACCTGCTAAAGACGCTGGATCTCCCAACAATCACGATTGAAGAAGCGAAGGCCGGACTGACATTGCTCAATGACTGGAAGAGCGAGCAGAGAGTCAAGGATGACTACAGGGCGAAGGCTGCTAGTCGTTGGAGTGCAGCTGTTGTCTTCAAGAAATGAGCTGCAAGCTCTTTGATGAGTGTTGCGTCGAGACAGAGTAGGCAGGTGGCTATGCCTTGTACATGATTACAAGCTTGGTAGATACGTATGCATTTGCATGGCACTAAACTGCCCGTAACAGAAGCAAGAATAAAAACAAACTGGATAATCAAAACAGTGTCTAGCATTACGTGTTTGAAGAGAGTGGCAAGCAGGCGGATCGACTGTGTGTCGTGCGCAAGCTCGTCCGGAGCGGCGAGGCGTCCTGGACCAATCATGTAGCGCGCAGTACGGGAACTGCCCGTTAAGGTTAGCTTCAGCTTGTGTCGGGAAATGTCACGGCTGTACATCCACGAAACACTTTCCTATGAATTCAACATCCTTGCTTTGCATGCTTCAACAGCGTACTCGATATTCCCATTGTTTTTATCACGTCACATGCAACCTCAGCGCCTTGCAGGTATCTTGCTGGCCGAACAATAACAGTGGTTTCGTACGTCAGCAGTTCAATCACCGTATTGACCGTATAACTCTCGGCTTCACGCCAACCCCCGATGGCGACAAGGAGATCACACAACAAGACGAGGTTAGGATGTCACCAATGTAAGAGGCGGCGGATCAAAGTAAGTACCCGTACTATCGTGGACCATCATGTTTTCCGTGTGAAGCCGATATACTCAATGCACGCTACACATACATGCGTATATGCATACATACACAACGTCACATGTCGCGAGCGTTCACACACTCACAGCCACAGAAGTACTGGGGCGTATAGAAAAGTATCTGCAAAAAGGCGCAAGCTAGTAACTGTCCGCGAAAGCCGGAAACAAGCGTGGCCGTGGAAAGTACCATGATCTGAGAATATATTTTCGGGAAAAGGTATTGGATGTTCTGATACTGACCTGTCTATCAGTGTGATACTAAGCATCCATCGTGCGCAAATTGCGACAAAAAGGGCGAGAAGTGTAGCTTCTTGGCACTTGTACCATCTTCGCGTCTCCTGACGAGCTCAATATTACCCAGCCCCGAACACCCGCAAGACGTGTCGCCGTCGCCTAGATATGAGATTCTAAGACTTCATCCGATACCAGTACATTCTCTAACAAACCTCGCGGCTTTCAGCAATGAAGTAGCTCTTGCGATACAAACGCCCCGTCAAACTGAGATATCACTCGAAGATTCAGGTCTTGACCATTCAGCCTTCCAAACACAACTTTCTTCACATTCCACAGTCTCTTTTAATATCAGCATACCACCGTATATTCGTCCACACGATGCCTGGAAAGATATACGGGAATTACTTCCGCCACCACTGCAAGAGGTTCTGTGTCACTATGAGTTCACCACGTCCCTTACTCTCGCAAACGACGATCCCGCAAAAGCAGCATGGCAATCATACATTCCCGAGATGGCACATAACCATGAATTTCTCACAAACTGTGTATTGTCAGTCGCTTCGCTGCATCTCGGTCGGCTTCACGAAAACAAGGAAGCCAAAAAGAATATGAATACGTTGGCAGCTGCACGGATGAATAAGGCTCTAAAGAAGTACCGTGTTGAGTTGGAGAACATCACAGAGAGGAACGCTGCAGCACTCTTTGCTAGTTCAACATTCACGGCCGTGTATCTTTTTCGCACATCAGCCATCGACATTGAGAATCTGCGCGCTTCAATCCCACCAGATGCGGCCGCGCCGTCACCAGAGATAGTCGACAAGATGTTATCATGTGCATTACGCACAATATGGGGACTCCGCGGCCCACTAACAGTCCTGTTATCAGGATGGAGTTGGGTGGTGGAAAGTAAAATGCATCCAGTCACTGCACGAGAGTGGTGGCCAGAATACAATAGTTCTGCAACACCGCGCGCAGTCTTGGAAGATGAACGCCTACAGGAGATTGGGAAACTATGGACGTATGGAGAAGATCTCTCGGAACCGCACCGCGTCTACCTGTCTCAAGCACTACTCTACCTCCGCCAAAGCTTCAACTTGATTAGTCAACTGACACTGCCCGAACGCTTCCCTCCCATGTCGGCAGTTCCATATTCGATCGACGACAACACCATCTCTACCCTTACAGATCGCGGCGCAATCTTTGTCTGGGCGGCTCGCATACCACGAGAGTTTATCAACCTCGTCGAGTCCAAAAACATGCATGCACTCGTCATTCTCGCACACTACGCCATTTTACCAGGCAGAGTCCGAAACGTATGGTGGCTCGAAGGGCTAGGCGCCGACATTGTCACAGCCGTGGCAATGGCTCTCGGCCGCGAAAACTGGGGCTTGATCGAGTGGCCCGCGGGCGTCGTCGGTGTGGATCTAGAGAATGCCTTTCGGGTAGAGAGACGCAAGGACAAGTTGGAAGGCAGTCCGTGCGAAATGCACATGGATGTCATCTGAGCTGGCTTTCATCTAGGGAAACCCTGCGATATATCTACCGTTTAGAAAAAGAAATCTGAGACTACAGGCAACGGGTTGGATACTGTGCTACCACCCTTCGTCTACTTGCTTGACAACACCATCCATGTGCGTATCCCACATCACACCCATGACTAATACTACTATTCCCACCTATTCCCACCCTCCCCATCATCCTTACCCGAGCAAACACGATCCCCATATCTGCTACTAAATCCAGCACGCTGTCCTCCGATTACACAACATATGCAATTCGCCACATCATCCCTCCATCTGACATGCCGGCATGTGACTCCCTCTCGTCGTACCTATCTCAAACACGGGTCAAGCAAATAGAAGGACTAAACGCGCGAAACATGGGGCCTCGTGTGTATGTTGTGCGAGGATGTCCATTGTCTCGGGAGGGGTGCACGGCGTACTTGGGGGCGAGGGGGGGTGGAGGGGCGAAGGCGCGTGTGGATGTAGTATTTACGTTTGGTACTGAGGGGAGGCAAGGCATACATGGATCTCCCCATCATCATAATTCTCCAACTCAGCGGTAGGCAGAAACTATCAAGCGGACTCGGAAGATTCGCTTAATGATCTCCTGATAGGGAAAAAAAGGTAGACAGGATAGGTAGGCAGAAGATTGGGGGCTGAGTTAGACCGCTTCCGCGCCCACCGCACTTGCTGTATTTTTCTCTCTTCTCTTTTCTTTTCCAGCCACCAACGCATCCGGGGAGTTAAACCCATGTGGAGAGAGAGTTTTTTTTAAAAAAAAAAAAAAGCAAGTGCGTATCCATCGTGAGGCGGAGTGCGCAATTGTGAGCTAAGCCTACAGGCAATGCAAATGCCAAAAAAAAATCACCTGTTACCCTTGCGCACACACGACGCTCTTAGTGCACGCGGAAAGAAGTATAGAAGCGAAACAGAAATCAAGCCACCAGCGCTTGCCGCGGAGCCGGCGAGGGGCTGTGGGGAGAGGGTAGGCAACAATGTTGTCCTGCCAGTCAGCAGCTCTCTAATCTTCGGTTCAGCTAGTAAGGCGTTCAGCTTCAGGCGTCCAGTCTGGCGTTTGGTGTCTCGGCTACTCGGGCCTTGTAAGGGTTCATCTTTTTTTATAATGGAGATTGGTATTTATGGTGATTGGTGGGCTGGTGGGGTTTTGTTGAGTGGGGAGCGCGCAGTGTTGGTTGTAGGTTGTTGGTGGTATGGGCGGGATGAGACAACTCTACGTACACCATTTGGTTGGGGGTATGCTAGTGTGTTTTGGTTGTGAAGGAATATGCACGGAAGATGGAGTTGGTGGATAATCGAGTGTAGGTTATGGGGGCTGTTGGCTGGTTTCTGGGTTGAAATATGTTTATCTGATAAAAATCATCGTGACTTGTTAAAAGAAATTGCTGTGACTGTCGAAATTTGATGTATGTGTACTGGTCTACTGGGGAGCTCAGTTATTGAATTTGATGGTTTTACTACGCCTGTATGATGATATTTAGCATAGAGAATGCGAACGGAGGGTTCTGCGGTTCCTGAACCACACTGATGGTGGTTGTAACATGGATCCAATCATCCCGTAACATATCCAGGAAGGACAAGTCGCAATAAAACAGGCGTTCAAGGTTACTGAATAGACTCTTTGGAATAGACAATTGACTGTAGAAATGTTGGCCTCATGTGAGGGCAATGAGTTTATGCATTCTACCGTCGTCCCTCCGCCCCTCGCAACGAAGCCAAGGTCGCATAGTACAACTACGCTCCGTACAAGAAATCCGATCATGCAATACATACAGACAAGATCGAATGACTGTGACAGATAGCAGCTATACAACCGTGTACTGTTCTAATAATGAAGGGGGTCACTGGAGGTATGCCACGCGTCCAGTGTCGACAGAAATCCCAAAAAGCACAGAAACTCTAAATCGCCTCTAATCTGTACACAAGAAAGCAATGTATCACTGGACTAGCAAACCTACCTACTTCACCTTTAGGATACCTCAAACAGAATACCGAGCATGTTCAACAGACTAGTATTGTCTACATGTAAGAGCGACCAGGACTTTGACACCTGTATCCCGAGATCCCTATCTCCACGTCCTCCATCCCCGAGACTACCCAACAGCCCCTTTCTCCCTACCGACACAGCTCACACATCTTTCCTCAGCCACATATGCTACAAGATTTAGGCTCACTACCATGCCGATCTTTACTTTGTCTCGCATGCGCAACCGCAACACGACATGCAGGTACTGCCCCACCTCCTTTGCATTTCAAACATGTCAACCATGCGTGTGGGGCAAACGCAGGGCAAAACATATGGGGAAAATACAAAGCTTCGGGGTGGCGAAAAGACCAAAGACCAGCTCCCTCCCTTTTTTAAAAAAAAAGCAAGTCACACGGGGAGCGGAGACGCGACGTCATAGCTACTGTGTATTGCAATGAAGCGCCTATTTGGTAACTTCCAAGGGTGGATAGGGGTAAGTGAATACGCGTAGGTACATATGTGTATACGGAAGAACAGGCACATCCACGTGCGCAAGTCTATCAAGGAATTGACTAAGATACTCAACAAGAGGAGAAAATCACGAGGCGGGCGGGCCTACGGACAAGGATAGGCGTATATGTCATGGAGTTGTGGGACAGCGGCCTTTTTGACCTGTGCCATTCAAACCCAGCTAAAGCATCCGATGCGACGTTGATGCAATCTCCCAATTGCGGCCGCGATGACGGAGGGGACGGGGGGCTTCGATGTGTCTTGGACACGGCACCAGAACTTCTGTGCGTCGTCTTGGGACCGGCTGGGCACAGGGAAAATCAACGACCATGACAATACAACGACGATTTGGCTGAGACGTTACGGCTTGGCAAGGCTAGCTGCCAACGTCTCGCAGCAGGCAGTGCAGGCTCCCAGAAGAGGCGGGGAGGCGGAAGATTCAAGGCATGGCAGAACAAGAGCGGAACAAGGACGCCTTTGCAGAATTTCCATTGGTCGGATCGCACGGCTGGGCGTAGGGTGCTTGGAGGCCGTGCAAGAAAAGAAAATGCAAGGGCATCACGTGGCCGGTATGCATGTATGCATCAATGTCAATCCTTCGGAAAGACTATGCATACGAGGAGTCCTGGAAGTTTCTGGAGTGGGGCCCGTGTCAGGGAGATCAACTAGGCCTGATTAGCAGATAGAATACTGCGTCTTTGGACGAAAAATGTCAGACTACTATTAGCTAATCAGGCTGTTTTATGTGTAACCGAATTACGCCCGATCAGAGCGGATCCACCCCCTGTACAGACCCAGTGCGAAAGCGTTCAGGACTCACCGTATACGTGTCTCCAAGCCCGTCTTTGTGGCTGTAACTAAACCACGGTAGCAAGACAGACACACGGGGCACAGGGAGAGATGTACCACAGGCATCTGTACGCATGGCAATGCATCCTTCGCGATACCGATACCGTAGCTGGGCAAAGGATCACGCCCAACACGAACCCAAACACAGCCGTGATCACTATGCACAGAACGTATGAGTTCTGTGGTATGCTGAGAATGTTTGCAAAGTAGAGTGTGTTTTGAACCTCTGCATAGGTATGAGTGCGCAGCGTCCACTTGATTACGTACATGGTTGCACGCATTGTGGGTAGGGCTGTCGGTCCCAGATTACGTATCAAGACGGAGGAGGGCTAGCCCTAGCCCACGGCACCGACCCACCTGTGCTTAGGAAATATCGTCACTGCCCGTAGTATCATCTCTCCTACAAAATTTCGGTGAGACGGATACCCCAACTCTGCATTGACTATGACAAATGGCATATCAGGTCAAGTCTTACTAGCGGCGTTGCAGCAGCAGCCACAAAGACCCCAAGCAGACTTGAACTCACCGTCGGAGCAAGGAAGTTTGGCCTCCGACTTGACTGAGAAGGGGGCCACCGCTTGTCTGACCCGGCTATTTCTGCCTCCCGAAAGCCGAGAGGAAAAGGAGTGTACCGTGAGCTCCAGCCAAAGGTGGGACACTTGTCCGATTTGTCAACAAGTATCAAACGCTAGCTGTGATGAAAGCTACAAGAGCCAACGAATAGCTAGTGCTAAGCCGCTGCTGAAGCTCTCTGTCCTAAGCCACCAAGGCTCTAATAATCACACGAATTGAGGTCTGTAGTAGCAAGATTCTATACTCAGATATAGTATACGACGCCGTAATCATACGGTGTACTCCAAAGGCCGAGAGCAGACTAGCGTATAGTATGAGTCAATCATAATGCCCGACCGTCTTCAATACCAGCAAGTATCCCATCGTGGCCGGAACTCACTGTACAAGACGCAAGGATCTACACCCTGAATCAGGCTCCCTAACTGGATTCGAGAACTCACAGAAGCAGACCCCCC
>JALPSE010000246.1:18296-41076 GCA_030558545.1 Bipolaris gigantea | reverse complement strand
CCCCCCCCCCCCCCCCCCCCCCCCCCCCCCCCCCCCCCCCCCCCCCCCCCCCCCCCCCCCCCCCCCCCCCCCCCCCCCCCCCCCCCCCCCCCGTATGCGCTATCGTGCCCGGTCGCGATCGAAACGTCAATGTCATACTGCAACAGCAAACGAATCACATACCCAAACCCCACTTATGCTTATATGGCGACGACGGCGCCAAATGGGACTTCCCCCTTTGAGTTTGAATCATGTCGGTTGCAACTTCTGGAACATAGCCTTGGGATCGCACTTGCTCGAGACCTTGTTTAGTCTTGCCACGCTGTCAGCTCCGTAGCCCGATATAACGGGCTGTTATGGGCTGCTGTACGCCATGTACATGTAATCGCTGTATGCACCCAGCTGCTTGGCTTTTGCTGTCGATGCGGCCAGAAAGTCCTACGTCGCCTTGTATATGCTCTTATCGTCGTTCTTGTCCGTCCAGGCCAGGTAGAGCACGACGTGGAAGAAGGATCCATCGTCCGGGCGCACACCCAGCGCATTGCCGCCCTTCCTCTCTATCGCCCTCGGCGCGGGCTTGGTAAAAGCTTGGAAGGCGATCGAAGGGGCGCCGTCACCGGAAAACGTAGGGACGATTTCGAGAAAAAAAAACCGGTCACTCATCCATCTTCAGTACCTCCATATTGACTTTGAACGATTGCGACCACACGGTTGTGCGTAAGCCAGCCGGCATGCTTTCAGTCAGCCCCAACGTAATCTCGGCCAATCTGATATTCTTGGTGGCTTCATCAAGAGCAGGGATTGAAACATAGGCGTTGGGAACGCCCGGTGGATTCGACACGTCAACCGGATCAAAGTATTCGTACTCTGCAGATGCAATCCCGTATCCCGAGTTGTACGCGACGGCGGCAAGGTGCGCGGCCTTTGTATCCACCTCGGCATCCCGAACCGTGTTTCCAAAAGCGTCGAATAGCGCGGGGATGTGGGCGGCGTTATATTGATGTTTGCAAGGAAGCATGAGACCTTGGAGAAAGGTTTCGTAATTAAAGGTTATAATGATACCAAAGTTGTTACCGCCGCCTCTGAAAGCCCAGCATAGGTCAGGGTACGTTTGTTCGCTGACAGTAATGACATGTCCAGATGCGGAAACGACCTCATACGATAAGATATTGTCGCATGCTAGGCCATACTTGTTAGTGTAGTGACTGACGCCACCATCGAGCGTGAGACCACCTACTCCGACCGTCGAAGCCTGTCGAGGTTGTCAATCACGTGATTGGCTGATATGTTGAGTGACTTACGCGTCCACCAACTACCGCAAGATTGTAGGGAGTGAGGCATTCGTAGCCATCCTTTCAGCGGTTGCCGGGACCCACGGTAACGGCTTTATCATCAGCGGATAGCACGAACTTGTTCATTTTCACCAGATCGACTGTAATACCACCCTCAATGCTCGATGCAGGAAACGCAGCATGTCCCTCACTTTTGACGGCAAATAGACAATACGTCAGACGTGAAAGCAAAACCAGATCTGATAACTCCAGGGCTATTGTTGGAACGAATGTGCACCGAGGCTTTACCCTAAGCTGCGGGTGTGACCTGTGCGTTGTCGGCGCTTGTTGTGATAGCTTCGAGTCTCCAAGGACGAACTTCAAGGAATCACACTATCGACATCGTTAGCCAGCATCCAATATAACATAGGCGGATTGACTCACTGCGATCGAGCAGCCTTCCAGCGAAGACTGTTGGGCTAAATTGGATAGCCCTAATATGGCAGACGCATTAAAGTCGCTGTCAATAAATGCTTTCGTAACGTTGAGGTCAGCTGGCTCAAAGATATCCTGGGCAATTTTTGCGACATCACTTGTGGCGAGAGCAATCAACGTGAGTTTGCGGGGGCCTCTCATGACCACAGATGTCGGACAACCGACGACTGAACGAATTTGAGGTGTATGATGAGGCCTGGACTTTGAGGTGGAGAGAACGGCCTTTGCACGCAGGCACCGACGCTATTGGTAAGTATTGCCAGATCTGTGATACGTTCCATTACGAGCAAAACCAAGAGGGCAGATGGTTCAGGAATGGCATAGTTAGTTTATCAATCCGGTTGCTTTTACTCAAATATCATATTGGTAGGAAAAAGCAGTCTTTCCGCTACATTCGTCTGACGACCGCCCTGGTATGTGTAAACGAGATGCACACGTATCGTCCAACCGGTATCTTCAAGTTGCCCCACCAGGCACTATCAAAGGACTCTACATGTAGATGGAGCGATTAAGACGCTGAAAGCGAAGTGAATCGTTTGGGCTAGATTAGATGTAAGATTTCTGCATAGGTGGTTATGCGTAAGTGAAGTGAAGGGATGAGGGGCAGATTGTCTTGTTGACGTGGAAAAATAAGTTCGGCTAGCAAATGCTTAACTAGGGGACCCCGCGGCTCGCGGCTGGTTATCCGGGCTGGGCACTGTGATACCGCTTGCGGGGAGTGCAAAGTGTTCACCGACGTTCCGCCAAAGAGACCGGAGAAAATCTGTCGCAAGATTTTTGCTACCCTTCCAACGTACTATTTCAGTGAGAAGTGCCATCCTCACTTCGCAATAACTTGTACAAGCCGGCGTGGTATCGACACACTCGATTAGAAAGAGAATACGAGCTAAGGAGTTGGGCCTATAATCGTTAGCAAATCGGTTGAGGTAATCAACAGCAGAAATCTCAGACCTACAGATCCTTGAATCTCCACCAACATGGCTGGGGAAACTTCTGACCCGAACGGTATCTGTACAATGATCGGTATCCATACCTAGGAGACCCCGGTCCTACGATACATGCTGTGAAGATGGTTTAAACTCCGAAGCATCGATTCGCATGTACGTGGTATATAGCCACATGTATTCATGACCACGGCCTTCTTTCTTCCGACCAAGGCCACTCAGCTTCGCCGATTAAGCACATTCATTCACACCGCAGACTCGCCCTCAGCCACTACCGCTTCTCCTGCACTGTTATTGGGCCTACCCTCTCCATCCAGCAGAGGTGCATAGCCACTGAATACTTCCGCGTTAAGTGTGTACTTTCCAACCGAAAAAGAGGTACCCTGACACTGCGGGCATGAAGTTGGGTAACAGGTACCCAGCTGGAGTGCTTCGAGGATCTGCGTGGAAACGAAGTAAAGGTGAATCAAACTAGAGTACATCAGTTTCCCCTCGACCTAGAGTCAAAGTCCTCCCAGGCTACATACAAGTTGCAAATGAGAAAATTAGTCCCATAAGTGCCCAGCATGACCATGCCCCTGTTAGCTCTCCTGTCCGGGATGAATACCCAATCTCTGGAAGCGTCATGGTCAGCAAAAGCCTTTTGGTTGCATGAAGTCGTTTCTTACAAGACCAGACACGCTAGCAGCGCGACGCCGAGGAGCAGGTCAAAAACCAAATGGATCGGTGTGCCAGTTAGGCCACTTGCTTGACATCCGCACTTCTTCTCATTCGCAAGTAGCAAGGCGGAGTAAGCTGCAGAGAAGAACAAGGGAAGAATGCCGATGGCAGGATTGACGCATCCGGAGAAGACGCCCTGGAGAAGCAAGATGAGGAAGGCAGGTGGGAAGGTGGCGAGTGAGATGGCACGGAGGGCGTGGTAGCTTGATTTTGTAAAGATTGTGAGGTTCAACATAGGGCCTGCCATGTGGTGAATTATCTGAGAACTTGTTGGTCCGGATCGTCAAAAGTAGGTAGAGCGTGGATGATCTATGTAGAGACTGGCTGAAGGCGATGACGATTTGCTTTCTAGGCGTTCACAAATCTCTGCATTGTTTTCTTCTTGGACAATAATAACGGCATCAGATGGTGTCAGAGAACTAACATCCTTATATTTCAATCAGGCAGCAGTCGTAATGTGCTGTTCAACTCGCACTGGGGAGATCGGCAGGGGGCCTTAATGGCAGTGCTGTTGGAAAAAGAGCCTGATGCTGCGGGCCGCACACTGGCAAGGCATACGCGTCACGAATAGTAGAGCGATCTCATTCTCTGAGGAGCCGCGGCGGCTCAAGCGCGTGTCAGCGCCGTGCTGCGGTATCTATTTACGGGTGCGGTTTGATGTTTTTTACACTTTTGGACCCCACCTGAGCACACCCGCGTTGATCCTTGCCCTAGAACAGAAACAAAGTAATTTGGTATTCGCTGTAATTGTGGCCCATTCATGCCAGAGTAGGTATGCTTCACGAAAAAGGTGGGTCAAGCCTAAGCTGCGGTGAAGCTCCCGTGGCGAATGTAGAGAACATGGACTGCCTTGCGTGAAGCCATTCTTTTCCATCATCAATCCATCTGTCTTTCCATAGTACTCAATGGCAGGTCTTTTCTTGGAAATTCGGAGCACGATTCGGTCGCTGATACCATGGGCAATTGTCAGCCAAATCCAGGCCGCTGTCTAGACAATCTACAGTTCCAAGCGCAGTGTAGACAGAGCCGCAATTCTGTTGTCGTACACAGTCGCTTTATCGTTATTATCCAGGTACCGCATGAGCATCTCGTATCCTGGAAAAACGTAGAGAAGCACCCCTCTGGTATCTTAGGTTCCATCCAGCAATGAGAATCCGATCGAAGCGTCATCCCACGCATCTCGCCCACTTCAACGCGCAGTGCTCGAACCCGACACTCAAACTCTCAACAACACAATTCTCGAAATTCCAGATCCCTATTCACCGATGGCCCCCACCAGGTTTCTTCAGCGCTCCCCCCAGAATACTCGGATCCAACATCTTAGCCTCGGGCACCTCTACTCCACACCGGACAAACATGCTCTTCCAAAGCGCACCCACAGCCCTCTCTTCCGGCATAAAAACCACAGTGTTGATATACGTGCTAGTAGTGTTCAAGCAGTCCCCATCGTTGAAAAGCTGCGCCTCGCAGTTATCCCCTTTGTTTGAGAAAAACACGCCGCAGCGCGCTTCGCCGGGCAGATTGATGCAAGTTCCTTTTTTCCAATTTTCCAGAGGAGGCGGGAAGTAGGACTTTTTGAGGAGTTTGCCGCGGCAATGTTTGGGGCCGCCAGAGCCGGAGTAGGTGAGGGCGAGGATGGGGATTTGCGGGGCTGGGGGACCGGCGGGTTTGGGGGCTGGAGCTCGGGATGGTGTGGGTGTGGGTGTGGGTTTGGGGCCTATGACGCCTTCGGTGTCCCAGCTGCCGCTGCTTTGTGGTTCTGGGGTGAATCCAATCATACCTTCTTGTGTTTCGGTCATGAGGGTGGGCACGCCTTCTTCCGTCGTAGTAGTGGATACGCGCGATTTCGCCAGAGTAGTAGTGTATACGAGTGTCGTGGTTAAAGTAGTGGAGCCGAGCGATTTCGTAAGGACAGTGGACACGGTCGTTCTCACTGTGGCAGCAGACAGGATGGCCGTATCCAAAGCAGAGGACAAAAGTGTTTGCGCAGTGTCAGTGGACTCTAATGTCATCGTCGTGAGAGTCGATGCAAGCGGCAATCCAGATATAATGCTGCTCCCGTTGAACACATCTCCACGATTGAAATCTGTACCGTTCAGCAGCGCCTTGGCCGCCACCATATCCCCATCACCCCCAACTCTAACAGCTTGCGCAGAGCTGATTTGTATAATCTGAGGCGATATGCCGCGAATCTGGATAGCCGTCGCTAGCGACAATGCGATGAACAAAAGAAAAAAAGCCGACGACGCAATGAGAATCAAGTGCCGAGAAAACAAAGACATTGTGCCATGGATGAAGAAAAAGCTTAAAAACGAGAGTCTGGGGGAATTGAGTGCAATGTTGTCGAGATGCGAGGATATTGCCAAGCGCCCATCAGGGGTTGTTGCTGTATGAGTTTCACCCCATGCTCACCTCAAACGTTTTTTCAACCAGGCCTTCTCGATACGTGTAGTGTTGGCTGTACGCTAGTATAGCTCTACGATAACCTAAATATCGCCACTTACGATCGTTATGGTACAGAACCACGCGGTGGCAACATGATCGATGAACAAATCGTGAACGCAGAAAAACAATCCTTGGAATGCGTGGTGAACTCTGACTGTATCAATCCAAAATATTAGAAAAGTTCCCAAGATCCTGCCAGCTCTCTTCATCCTACGAAGTCTCATCCGTCACCTTATCCTTCGATCTATCCTGCGAAACCCTAATCACAATCTTTCCCTTGGCCCTCCCCGTCTTCAGCTTCTCAAAAGCCTTGGGCGCATCTTCCCACTCAAACACCGTATCCACAATCGGCTTCAACGAGCCCTGCTTAAGCCACTCGGCCATGTGCCTCAATTGCTCCGCCGACGGCTTAGCCATAATTACCTGATAAGGATTCTTGCCACCACCCAGAAAACTTGGTAGCAGCATATTTCCCGTCAACGTCTTCACACTACTAAGGCTATTCTCCACTCCGACTTGCAAGAATTTGCCTTTGGGGAGGAGGAAGGCAGATGCTGCTTTGTATAAATTGGCAGGCGAGCCAATATTGTCTACGACGGCGCTAAAGACCTGCCCTTTAGCAGACAGCGCCTCAATGATATCCGTAGTCTTGTAGTCTATAACTTCATCTGCACCAAGGCTCTTGCAAAACTCAATGTTGGGAGTCGAGCAACTGGTGGTAACATGACAGCCCAGCGCTTTAGCGATTTGAATACCAAAGACTCCGGTCCCGCCTGAGCCGCCGTTAATAAAGACTTTGTCGCCGCTCTTAACGTTTGGCACAAGGGCCTGGTATCTATGCGGGGTCCGTGTTAATCCACACATATCTCATTGCGTCATTTCCTTGAAATAAGCAAAAAAACAACTAGCGAACTTACTCTGTCAATCCGACGATGCCGACGCCTGCCGCTTCCTCAACTTTCACACCTTCTGGTAGCACAGCGAGCATGGTCCGTTCTACGACTACATATTGGGCGAGGGTTCCGCCGGTCAGCGCGCCGACTTTTGCGCCAAAGACGAATTCGCCGATTTGGAACTCGTCAACTTTTCGGCCGACTTTTGCGACTGTGCCGCAGAAGTCGGCGCCGGGGGTGATGTTGGATCCTACGAGTCGAAGTGGCATGGGGCCTTCGGTCACTTTGTAATCGACAGGATTTAGTGCCATGGCGTGGACTTGGACGAGGATCTGTTCATCGTGGAGGAGGGGTAGTGGTGCGGATTCATTGATCTGAAGATTCTTCTCGATACCGCCGTTCGTACTATTGTACTGCCAGGCTTTCATTGTGGCGGCCATTTTTGCTGGACTTTTAGCTGAGACGGAGAGGTTGGGGTGAGCTAAATGCGATTTACCGGGGCGCTGTCGTGGTTGACTTTATAGGTCGAATCCGATAGAGGTGCGTCGTGTCAGATCAGTCCAGGGCGGGGTTCGCGGCGGCGCCATCCAGCTGGTACCTCGCCGCTGCGAGTGCGCCTCTTCGACAGTGCTGCGACACTCGACTCAGGGAGCCATCACCATCAACACAACGACTGGTTTGTTTGTGAAGCAGATACTATTCAGCGAACTGTAAAATGGATCGTTGCGCCTCCTCGAGACTGGCTTCCACTATTCATGCTTAGTTGTGTGTGCCCACGTCCTTGGTAGGTTCGACGAAGTGACTTTCAGATGGCGCAAAGTATCTCTTCTCAGTTGATTGCAATACCTACATCTGTCGCAAAGTTAAGATGCTGACGGGCGTAAGCCACGCCGAGCACCATACTTGCAACCAACCTATAAACCTGTTTTCAGATACAACTACTTTTCAAGAATATTTGATGAACATCTGCTCAATACCGGTAATGTTCCATGTGCCAGTGACAGTGTTAAGAGTCAGATTCGATGGAGTCGTTGGCCCACGCTGGAGCGCGCCGCTCTCAACGTATCCGCCCGCTGCCACAACCGAGCCATTGGTCCTCGCTAGGTGGTTAGCACCCGCCTTGACAGTGAAGTTGGCGAGACTAATGTCGAAAGGGTTGCGATAAGCAACTGAAGGTGAGCCTATAGAGAATTAGCAAAGAGCGACGATTGTGACGAACAGAGATTGATGACATGACTTACCGTAGTATTGTGCGTTGAGCTCTTCAGGCGAAATGAAAAGTTCAAAGTATCCTCGGTAGTAGCCTTCTGACCACTGAAGTTCCCTATTGTCACGAACGAGCGCTGCAGAGCGATCACTCGAATTCGCAATCGATCTACCAGAGCCATAGCCGCTGGAGGAGACTGCAGTGCCAGCAAACTCGACTCCAATCGCACCCTCGCCCGTAGCCTGATCGTAGGGTGTTTCGTCGAGCCAGACGAGATCAGACACCCAGTTGGCGTGAGAATCACCGGCTAAGAATGCAGTGTTTGGGATCTTGTTACTGTAGAGGTGGTGGAGAGTACGGTTACGGTTGGCGGTATAACCCTCGTCGAAGTCAGCAGCGCTTCCAGGTCATGGTGCAAATCCGATACTTACATCCCACTGATCAGTATTCAGCCAGTTACTATAAACTGCACTATTGTTCATGCGCGAAAAAATGATTTGGTTACCGACGATCCTCCAAGTAGCGCCTCGTTCATGTGACTCGGAGAGCCGGTTATAGAACCAGTTTTCCTGACGACCGCCCATGAGTGAGCGACTAGCATCATCCTTGATTTCTTCGATGTAGGCATTGTTCTCGTCCAGGATCGTAATTGAGCGATCATAGTTGCGGGTGTCAAGAATGATGAGGTCGAAGAGTTTGCCCATCTTGAAGTTGCGCCAAATGCGGAGGTTGTCATCCAGATCGACTTGGCGGATCCTATTCTCCTTGTTGGTTAGGCTAAAATACGGTATGATGTGAGGCTTACGGCATCCATTCAAAGTACGCTCGGACGGCGTTCATTTTCCTGGAATCGACGCTGATACCTCCGTACTTCAAGAAGCTCTCTTCGGTGTTATTCATGTTGCTGGTTTTCTTAGTAAACACTTTGAGGCGAAGTAAAGTCTCTTACCTAAATCCATCACGGTATCCGTTGTTGGCAATTTCTTGAAAGGAATTAGATGAGTATAGTTCACAGAGTAATTTGACATACCATGGTCGTCCCATGTGGGGATCCATGCAAAGTTCTGGTGGGCAAGCTTCAAATCGTCATCCGTACGGTACTGGCCAATTCTGGTTCGGTAATCTACTAAATGTATCAGATGCGATCAATACTTGGCAAAGTATGGGTACCGACCATATAGCGTGACAATCTCGCGTGGCGGATTTGTTGCCCTAGGATCTTTGCCGAGCTTGCCTTTGGTAGACTCGTATATGTAATCTCCCAGGTGGACCTTGAGGTGTGCATCAGCCAGGTTTACATGAGAAGTGTTAGGTCAGTCGTACAAAGAAGTCTACATTGTCCTTTCTAGCGGCATTGCCATAAGCATTGAAATATCCGTTCTGCCAATTGGAGCAGGAGAAGACTGCGAGGCCGACTTTGGAAACATCGTCATCGTGATCAGGGCTGGTTTTGGTCCTGCCTAGCGGACTTTTGTTGGAACTGCCGCAGACACTGAATTGATAGTAGTATTGGGTGAACGGCTCCAAGTTCTTGGCTTCAACCTTCATGGAGTTAGCTTCGATCTTAGCGAGAGTAGCACATGAGAATAACCTTGACAGTATAGTCGATATCGGATGTGGTGTATGCTTGCCCTTCGTCAACAACAGTTGAGAAGTCGCTGTCGGTACCGACGCGATAGTCGACGCAGACGGGATTTGGCGAAGCTTGGATGTATTTCTCCGTCTCGTGATTATAGGGCGCTACATAGCCAGAAACAGTGACATTTGATCTGTCATGTTCGAGCGACGGCGCAATACGGGTCCAAAGGATGACTGAGTCAGGGTAGGGATCTCCAGAGGCAACGCCGTGTGTGAAGTTTAGCTGAGCAGGGTCCCATGGAGCGGAGCGTTTGGACAGAGTTCTCTTTGCAACTTTGGGTACATCTATTCCAAGGTCATTGTGCCGACGAGAGGGCGATTGGTAATTCAAGTTGCCGTCAAAGGATGCACAGACAAGCGGAGCCAATGAAATGACTGCAAGTAGGACCGAGAACATCTTGTGGACTCGAGGAATTTATTTGCTCCGACTGATTTGAAAGAATACCAGGTACCAAGGCGTTTATAAAGTATTGCTATCCTTTGACGTATTCGATACATGCATGCTCGTATGCACGTTCTAGTCCTTGTAGACATGTATGACGATACACAAAGGGACAGGCCGAATTCAGGAGCCGCAAGCTTATAGATACCCGTTGGCGATGACGGGCGGGGTAGATGCAAGTACTACGCTTTTCCCCACGCACGTGTGGGCTAAACGGAGCTTGATTGGTGATACCGCTGTAAGGAAAATCCCGGGGGCATTTCTCATCAACACGGGTACTACATCTGCCTCACCTTTTGTTATACCCGAAGCCGGTGTGCAACTCCTATATTACAGACCACGCACAGTATCGATGATGCTATTGTCTCGATGCGTAAACGAGAAACAAACCCGTTCGGTCATTAAATAAGTTCAACACGAAATACGGAGCATTGTCTAATCATACAGTATTACATCGAGCAACTGTCAGAAAACCTTGCGTACACTACAATCTACATACACTTTACTAAACCTTGTACACAAGCTTCACACCCGAAACCTTTCCATCCTTCAATTCCAGCAAGCCCTGGGGGACACCAGCCAAGCCATCCCGCACCTCGGTCGGATGCGGCTTGATCTTGCCGCTCTCGATCAACTCCTGCGCTCCCTTCCAGAACTTGACACCAAACTCGTAGTCCTCTGGCTTGGCATCGAGCTTCTCGTTGAACCTCTCGCCAAGCGCCGTGTAGCCGAGCGTCCAGACTGCTTTAACGTCGTCCCTTGGGTAGCCGTCAGGAGGCAGGAGCCCCGACATGTGGCCGCCAGTAGAACTGATAGCCGCGGCCGTGATGTTGAAAGAGTTTCCCTCGGCAATGCAGTCGAAGACCAACTTGAGTTTGTCGTTGGTTACCTCGCGGATCTTGGCTCCGACGTCTGGCTCGTTATAATCAAAGACGTGGTGGGCGCCGAGTTTACGGAGAAGATCAAAGTTACGGGGAGATGATGTAGCAAGAACCTTGTAACCTGAGAGCTTTGCAAACTGGATGGCAAGCGTGCCGGTTGCTGTAGAAGCACCGTAGATCAGGATGGGTGTAGGCTCTGCTGCCTTGGCTGGAGGGATTGGTAGGCCGAGCTCCTGATACAGTCCCTGGCCAACGGTGGTGATACCAATGCCCAAGGTCGCAGCATCCTCAAAGGACATGCTGTCGGGAATCTTGAGGTTGATGCCCTCTTTGACCTTGATGTGTTCGGCAAAAGCGCCGTTGGAGTGGTCCGCTGGGTCACCTAGGGCATGTTAGTGTTACCTTTCTCCAGAGGCCGGGGGTTTCTTACTTACCTCCACGAACAAATCCGCAAATACGATCACCAACCTTGTAGTTGGTCACTGCCTTTCCAACCTCTTCAACAACGCCGGCATAGTCGCATCCCGCGATGGCGCCCGGCGAAGGCGAACGGTGGATGCTTTTCCAATCGGTCGGGTTCAGCGCGACAGCCTTGGTCTTGACCAGAAGCCAATTGTCGGCTGGGATTTTAGGAAGAGGTACGTCGTTTCTCAACTCAGAAACGTCCTTTGAGACGTGGACTACTGCCTTCTGGGTAGACATGGTTTATCTATCAGAATTAAACTTGGTACGAGATGAACATGTCCGGTATTAATCTAGGCTTGATGTGGCTTTATAGAGGCTCTTACTAAGAGGGGTATTCAGTAGCGGGTTGGTAATACCGCTTATAGCGTCATCTTGAGTACGCACTACAGATCATCGCGGAGACAGGCGGGGCAAACTCTGCGAAGGTCGTCATTCTCTCACGACTACAGACAGTGAATTATTAATTGTGCCCGGTAGGGTCTCTTCCGTGCCGGTGCCACTGCGGCTAATACCGGCGAAGCACGTGTGGTGAAGGGGAAAGTGGGTAATACTTAGCAGGGGTCCGAGCTTGAGCTGCTCAAGCTTGCATGCAAGGGTCCGACGAGCACGCGTTGGTGAGGGACTCGAAGTCCAAACCTCAATTCCAACTGCGTACTACATATTCTCCGCACGGCTCGTAACAGCGATCTTGCCCGCCCATCTCTCGTGAATATGGCAGACCCTCAGCAACCAGGCCAGGTCGAGGACGAAGATATTATCCTCAGCTTCTTCCCCGACCCCCCACCCTTCTTCAAGCACTTCACACCAGAAAACCTCGCCCGCCTCCAAGAAATCGAGAAAGAAGCTGGGCTCCACGACAACAACCACGATGATCCCTCCTCCAGCGCCGCACCAGGAACAAAGCTTTCCCCCGAGCAAATACTCGCACTTCCCACCGAACTCCGCTACCTGATCCCACCCGAGCCTCCCGCCGACGACGCCGAATTTCACGTCTTCGACACAGTTGCCAAGGCAAAAGGCACCGATGTCTTCATGAAGAACATGGAGTACATAGCCGACCAGCTAAAGATGCAAGGCGTATTCCAAGACTGGCAGTACGAGCAACTCTACCCCAGCGACCCCTCTTCCACAACCCCCTCTCAGCGGCCACCTGCCTCGTCCGCAATAACAACAACAACAACATCAAACTCGGTGTCGCTGGACAGACAAAACTATCTTTTCAGGTTTCTACGCAGTATACTACTGAGTTATATATCCCTTCTGGGAATTGTGGCTTCAGACCCGGTGTCTGAGAAGAAGGATGAGAAGCTAAAGGATATCATGACCATGGTGGCCAACATGCATGCGCTCATTAATGAGTACCGGCCGCATCAGGCGCGGCAGACGTTGATTGAGCGGATGGAGGAGCAGGTGCGGCGCAAGAGGGCGGAGGTGGAGGGGGTCCGTAAAATGGGGGAGAAGGTGCGGCAGGTTCTTGCGGGGTTTGGGGCGGTAGATGGGGAGGGGAAGGACGGGGCGAGGGATGCGGGGGGAGAAGGGAGTGCCGGTGTGGGGAGGGAACAGGTGAGGAAGATGGAGGCGCAGAGGGGGGCGTGGGAAGCGCTCGAGGAGGTGCTTGGTTAATGGAGAGAGATTTCGCACGCGTTACGCTAGGCCACGAATTAATGATACCCTTTTTTCACTTTTTTTAACAATTGTCACATGGCCGAGTTTGGCTGCCGTCGCTGAATATGTCGATCGCGCAGCTGGCAGAGAGGGCACGAGACCCCATCACCCGTCGACGGGGAGAGCTCGACTCACTCAGAACAAAACTGCTTACACTCCAATGTCTCAAAAAGCCTGGCAACACGAGAACAATCCACGCACATGATGCATTGTCGCGTTAGTGCCACTCCCGCTGCCAGGTACCCGCTAGCCCTCTTTCTGACATGCAAGACATGACGTCAGCCAGGATACACGTATCTACTCTCCATCTGCATCTGCGCTGTACGTATCTATACCAAGCCCGTCTTCATCCGCGGATGACGAGTAACAAATCAAGCCATGATGCAAAAGTTATCGCGCGGACCGCACTGCGTCTAGGGGGTCATTGCCCTGTTTCAGGCGACTTACTACTACTCCAATTTCCAGCTGCTCCTCTTTCTGCACACTTGTAATGAGGCTCAGCTCGAAGTAAGCCTCCAGCGTTACATATATAACAACCCCTTTCTTGGTGCTGGGAGAAGGCGCGCACAGTGAGATTCAACAACCCTGTTCGCCTAGCTCGTGAGCCGCTGCGCCCCGTTTTAGGGTAAGCATAACGGCAGGGCGAGGCTGAGACTTGCTGATACGGTCCAGCCCCCGTTGAGGTGTGTGTGTGTGTCTGCCTGTCAGCTGAAAGGACAGCAAGGGAGGTCGAGGGGATCAAGGATACCAAGGCTGAGGGGAGAGACAAAAGGTTGGGGTGGTGCTTATTTCCTTGACTTTTCTTCTCCATCTTCATCGTCGCCTTCTGGAGAAGAGGAAGACAACGAGTACCTACCAGGCCATCGCAGCGCCCATTGAAGGGGAAAAAAAGAGAGATACAAACATAGAGAGCGATACCATCGACTTCACACTCAACAACCATGGCCTCAGCATCCTCCTACCGACCCCCCAAACGCCTCGCCGTCTTCTGCGACGGCACATGGGTCGGCCGCGAGACAGCCGTCGACGACGCACCACCCAGCAACATCCGGCAGCTCGCCAACATGGTCGGCACCGTGCAGTACAAAACCGACGACAAAGCCTCGGCAGCCGTCCACCCCATCCAGCCTCACAAAAACGCCTCTGGAGCTTCAACGACTACCGCGCCAGATGCCATTGTCGCCGGCTACCAAGAAGGCGTGGGCCTAAACAAAAACTTCATGCAATACATCTGGGACGGCGCGACCGCCTCGTCCATCAGCGAAGAATGCATCTCCGTGTACAAGTTCATCGTGGAAAACTACACCGACGAGCACGAAATCTGGTTGTTCGGATTCAGCCGCGGCGCCTTCATCGTGCGCTGCGTCGCGGGCATGATCAACAACTGCGGCATCATCAAGCGGCGCGCCGACTACACCGACGACCAAGTGCCACGGCTCTGCTACGAAATCTTTCGCACCTACCGCTCCAGTCTGCCTGTTGACGCGCCCAAGAGCGAGGAATGTCAGCGCTGGAAGGGCCTGGAGGATCGGGTGTGGCAGGCTAAGCGCCCGATTCGCTTCATGGGCATTATAGACACGGTTGGTGCGCTGGGGATACCGCGGTTGAGTGCGGGTGTGGGCTTCGACTGGAGTCCGTTTGAGTTTTTCGACATGAGTATTTCGAGCGTGGTGCAGCATTGCTACCACGCACCATGCTTGCACGACCGGCTGTGGATTTTCCAGCCGTGCCTTGTGTCTGCGAGCGAGGAGACGGCAGATGAAAAAGGGGCGAGGGCGAGCATCACGCAGAAATGGTTTCCGGGCACCCATTACGACGTCGGGCGTATGACGTTTCGGTTCGTGAGGCAGAGCCCGACGAATTGGATCGAGGAAGCGCTGGGCTGGCTTCCAAACTTGCTGTCGCGCACCATTTATCCGAATCAGGTGCTTAGCGATGCGGTGCTACGGTGGATGGTAGAAAGCGTACATGCCGTGGATGAGCGTTCGGAAACACCGATCATGCCTGGTGCGCAGGAATGGATCGAACACCTTGGAAAGCGGCTGGGCGAAGCTGCCCTATCAGCTTCATCGACGGAAGATCAACACCTACGAACCGGCAGCGGAGACGTCTACGGCGACGTGCTAGCCTACGCGCCCGGCGGCGTCATGATTAGCTCGGTGCAAAAGACGTCGCGCTCCATCACCTCTCTCCTCAATGGTGTCTTGCCGCGATTTGGCGACAACATCGAGAGCGTGCTGGGCGTCAAGACACTTATTGGCATCCTGACAAACACGGCCGATCGCCGTATCCCAGGTACACAGGCAGAAATCTATCCATACACCGAGCCAGAGAGGGTGACGGTCAAGGGAAGCGAACTCGTCTTCACCATAGAAGAGCTGGCGCGAATGAAAGAGGTAAACGACGTGGGACAAGTCAGATATCCGAGTCAGAGCTTCCAGTCGTTTCAGCTTTGGAAAGAGGTGTTTGGGAAAAAGGAAACTCCACGTGGACACCAAGTCTGATTTCTTCATGTGAGCGAGCAAGCAAGCCAATTGTCAACAAACAGTCAGATACCACTACTTCACTACTCGAGCTCGACTCATTCGTCCTTCTTGTTCATTTCAAATGCACCCTCGTTGGCAAATGCCTTCTTATCGATGACTTGGTCCCTGAAGAAATGTTGATTAGATTCATTACACTTGTAGTAAATAGCATGTCCATGTCTAAATCCAGATTCTACCATGGTAAGACGAAAAAGACCTCAATGTCGCTCATGACGACTCCAAATGGTATACACAAGTAGCAAGAAACTTACTTCTTGCCACGTCCGCCAAAGCCCCATCGGATCTGGTTCGCCCAGCGTACCTCTACGCCAAGATCGTCTGCACACTGCCACACAAAGCCAGGGTTCTTTTGGAACATGCGACCAATAAATGCAACGTCGAGGTGGTCGTTCTCGAGGTAACCGTTTGCCTGCTTGCCGTCGGTGATGCTACCAACCGTTCCAACCGCCATCTTGTCGCCAACCTTGTCTTTGACAGCCTTGGCAAATGGCTCTTGGTATCCGGGCCCGCCATGGATGTGCTGTTTCTCGTGGAGCCCGCCGGATGAGACGTCGAGTAGGTCAACACCTCTGTCGGCAAGTATCTCGGCAAGACGGACCGTCTGATCAACCGTCCAGCCTTGGATGCCGGCCTCGTCAAGCCAGTCGGTCGCACTGATGCGGAGCACAAGTGGCATGCTCTCCGGGATCGTCTTGCGAGTGAGGTCTACTAGCTCAAGGGTCAGGCGGGTTCGGTTCTCGAACGAGCCTCCGTATTCGTCGGTGCGCTGGTTGGATGCGGGAGAAAGGAAAGAGTGCAACAGGTAGCCGTGCGCGTTGTGGATCTCAATGGTGTCGAAGCCAATCTTGACCGCGCGCTGGACAGCGTCAACGAAAGCCTGCTTGAATGTTTCGATATCCTGTTTGGTCATCTCCTTGGGGGTGCAGTGCTTGTCGTTGAATGCAATAGCCGATGGACCATAGACATTATCCGGCCAGCCGTTCATCTCCTCGGTGGCAATGTCGCCCTTGCTCAGCCATGGCGCCACTGTGCTAGCCTTGCGCCCAGCATGTCCGAGCTGAATACCAATCTTCTGGCCCTGGGAATGCGCGAACTCGACAATGCTGCGAAGAGGCTCCATTTGCGAATCCTTCCATAGACCACTGTCCTCGGGCGTGATACGGCCCTCTGGAACGACGGCGGTTGCCTCTACAAATGTCAATCCAGGGCCACGCTGGATGATGCCGCCCAAGTGTGTAAGATGCCAATTGGTGTGGTGACCGTCTTCGGCCGAATACTGGCAGAGAGGAGAAAGGGCGAGGCGGTTCTGCATCTCGAGACCGCGAAGCTTGAGGGGCTGGAAGAGCTTGGGGATCTTGGAACTGCTATCGAGCATGCCCAAAGCAGTTCCAGCAGGGGGATCTTGCTCAGGTGTAAAGTAAGAGATCTAGATGGGTTAGTACGTCATGGGCATGTCAAAGAGAGGATTGCATACACCAGAGGCAGCCTTGTTTCTCAATTCATCTTGCTTGGCGACTTTATCGCTGTTCTTGTCCTCGGGCGTATCTTTGGTAAGGGCGTGATGCGAGTGTGGCTTCGCAGTGTCCGGCTCAGCGCCCATGGTTGCAATTGACGATTGAGGTATTTGGATTATGAGGGGATGACTTGTTCTTCTGCTCGAGCCTGAGTTGTGCCACGACTGAAGCTGCGGTCAATGCGGGTTTTATACAGTGTGATGTCTTGCCTGCCCTCTCTAGAAAAAACTGGTATGACGTTTACTTTGGCAGACGCGCGGGGGATATAGAGGGCCCCGCCTTCCTTGTTGGGGTTGGTATGGCGTGGTTAGGGCAAGTGGTGATTTGTAAGAAAGATGCCACCACTGGGTTGGCCGGAATGCTGAAGACGTATAGAGTATTCATGATTACATGCAGCCGTATGTGGCAATGGACGTATCGGAGCCAAAGCAAGCACTCGTTGGCGACATGAATTGGTTGAGCGGACGATTCTACAAATGCTGACAGAGGGAACCTGGAGCAGGGAGCAGGGAGCACGCTCGCAGTTGGCATGTTTGCATGATGAGGGGCTGGCTTTGTTGTGTGGTGGAATTGCTGGTCTCGGTAGTGTATTTGGCTCATGGCAAAGGTTTAAGCAAGCATGCACGGGAAGGTTAGTCAGCGATACTAGACGTCATTCGGTGTCGGCGTGGTTTGGTGGGGGCGGGCCAGATTCGGATTCCGGGGGCTTGTGCTTGAGTGCGGCGACGAGGCCGGCGTTGTCCGCTCCAAGCCTCTAGTGCTGCGATCGATACTGGGTAGCGGACTTCCATACCAAGTATACCAAGTCTTGCAGGACGCTGACTGCAGACTTGGCTGTCGCAGGTCACGAGCGAACAGTTCCGTCGGGTGGACTGGAGAGTGTTTGAGCCTGAGGGTAAGCAAGGACAGGGATAGTTGGCAGTGGCGTTAGTGTGGCCACGGTCATGTTGTTGTTGTGCTTGCCCACAGCGCGTTAGCAGGACGATTAACCGTCGGGAGTAACCAGGTGTAGAATCATGCGCTCGGGGTTGGCACATGACAGCAGCATGACGGAGGGCATCTCTGCTATCACGCAGTCCAATGATGCGCGTCATGCGCGTTTCGTTTTGGCTGTAACTGGAGCGTCCGGGCTGAAGCAGCCGACGTTGCCGATGGACCCAGAGCAGCGGCCTTTTGTTGTGTGTGAGGCAGAGCGGGTAAGACTGGCAATCGAGTTTTCCGCTTTTGCACGCGGGTATGCAGGCTTCAGACAAGGACTGTGGCACGAGAATCGGCCCAACACCTGGAGCCGCCTGTGCCTGTGCCTGTGCCTGTGCCTGTGCCACGGCCAAGGGAAGGCAGTGGAGATGCACACCTGTTGCATTAGGGCTTGCGGAAAGCATTGTCGGCGGCGGGCGTGTATGGCTGAGAAAGAAACAAGGGCGGCGCGAGGAGGACAGCGATAGGGTGGCAGGATAGATTGGCACTGGCACTCTACCCCACGCTGGCTGCGGCGCAGGAAATGAGGAACAGGCTAGCGGCCTGCCTGATTGGGCCAAGTGCGGCACCCTCAAACATCAGCCCGTGTGGCGCCACCAATGGGAGCCCGCCAGCCTCGAAGCCGAGCAAAGGGCCCAGCAAAGGGCCCAGCAAAGGGCCCAGCAAAGCAAAAAGGCCAGCCGCTCGCGCACGGCAGTGGATCAAAGACGCCCCGAGCATCCGCACGCGCTCTCTTACTGCCACTCGTGCCCACTACACCTTCGACAACAGCGACGACAGCAGCCACACAAACGCTGCCGGGTGTATCTATAGACGCTTGTACATAGACGCGGGCGCTTGCCATTCACTCTCTTGCCACCTCCCCCATCGCCCCTGCCCTCTCGGTGCTCAATCGCACCTGCCGTTCCTTTAACGCCCCCAGTCAGCACACAACCCGCTTGTTCACTGCGCCCTCATCCGCCTTCACTGCGGCGCAAAAAAAAAACTTCAACAACCCACTCTCGCAGCGACAATCGCACCCTTCTCCCTTCTGCCCATCCACGGGCAATCGCTCTCGCTCTCGGTTTCTCCGCCGTCACTGCTGGGCCCAAGCCGTGTGCCTCAAACGTGAGACGCTCCACCCAACACGCGTATTTTCTTATGCACACACGCCTCCGTACCACCTGAACACCTACGCTTCTGGGAAACACCCCGTCCCCTGCAAATCCCCCAGCCTCAACCCTTCTCTCGCCCTACAAAACTATTCTGTTTACTGTCGCTCTCTCCCTCTGCTCGATTCGTGGTGAGCAGCAGGCCTGTCACCACCTTCGCGACCACCGCTTCTTTGTCTTTTCCACCCCAATCCATGTCCTAGCCACACAAGTCACTTCTTCGACAAAGCAGCTGGGCTGTAGGATACCATACCGTTGACCGGATACGTACAACCGCTCCTTACATACATTCATACAAACATACATATATACACCCCTCCTCGCCGCCTAATACTCAACACCACCAACCATGGGCTGCTGCGGAGACCGCGAAAAGGCCCTTACGGTGGCCGAAGAGCAAAAGTGGACGCATCTTGTAAGCACCCCAAGCCGCACAACCCGCCCTCGTGCAATGTACATACTAACCCACTCAGACTCTGTCCGACTTCAATTCCACTTCATGCCTCGCTCCCTTCTCCTACGTCTGGCTCTGGATCCTTGTTCTCGTCTCTTGCGCCGTCTACGCTGCTGACGCCTTCACGGCCGTCAATCTCCTCGCCTTTGACAAGTGGACCAGCACCATCAAGCCCGCCGTTCCTTTTGAAATCGCAAAATGGATCTTTGCCATTACCATTATCATTTCCTACGTTTTTCTCCTATATCGCTGGATCAGGACTATGCGCGTCATGCGCACCGGAAGCGTCACGGAATGCTACCTCGAGCCTCTAGCTGCCATCTGGCAGAGTATGCGCCTCACATCCTCTGGCCAGGGTTGGCGCCGTTTCCTGGTTTTTGCAGAGTTGACCAAGAGTAAAAAAGGTGTCAACTACATTGCCCTCTTTGTATACTTCCAGTTCAAGAGCGCCTTGCTCATCATCGTCGCCCAAGGCCCCCGCGTTGCCATCAATGCCATGACTCTCTATGCCGTCATGCAAGCCCAAATCATTCCCGGGGGCGACCACGCTGCAAAGGACAGGTCTAATTTTGAGCAGTTCTTCGTCAACATCAAGACCATGATCGACACGGGCAATAAGCGAGAAACCGTCATCTATTTCGCCATGTTGTTCTCCTTGCTGATTTGGGTCATTGCCGCCCTGAGTCTGATTGTCGCCTGCCTTCTCTACATTTTCTTCCTGTGGCATTACATTCCCAAGGCTGACGGCAGTCTGACCAACTACTGTCGTCGCAAGGTGGAGACTCGTCTTGAGCGCATTGTCGGCAAAAAGATCAAGAAGGCGATCGAAAAGCAGAACCAGCAACTGAAGAAGCTAGAAGAGAGGGCCATCAAAAAGGGCCAGCTCGATGTAGCCAAGTCACGCCCGACTCTGCCCAATATTGGTGGCGACGACGATGACACATCTGCCGTCTTCTCTCTGCAACGCTCCGACACGATGAGTACCAACGCAACGCTTCCACCGTATGCTCCATATCCTCAGTCGCACACCAACAGTATGGTCTCAAACAGTGGTCGAAACTTGATGATGAAGCCATCTCTGCCCACGCTCGAAGAACGTCCGAGCACGTTTGCGCGATCCGAATCACAATTTACCACCTTTTCTACCAACAGCCATGCCTCCAATGCACCCATGTTGCCCCAAGCCGGTAACATGGGCAGGGCGTCGGCAGCCCCCGGAATGGCGCCCCTCGATCGCAACGGTAGTGATTATTTTGGTCAACAGCGCAATCCGCCCTATCCTTCCGACAGGCCTTTTACGCAAATGTCACAGGGCAGGGCGTCTCCAATGGCTCAACGGGGACATTTACCGCCAGTGGACACGAGCTTCGACAATGCCCCATATGGCTCCGAGCCTCAACTGGTCTCTCCTCTCGCCAATGACGCACGATCGCAGGTTCAATCAAGCCGTCCATACCAGGGATTCAGTCCGTACAACGGCCGCGGTCCCGCTACAGGTCCCGAATACGAGCTATCTCCTGTTGAAAGCAACGAGACAGAGGAAGTCCCTCAACATTACTATCCCGACCCGAATGATTACGATGACTACCAGCCACCACAAATGTCCAATGCTTTGAGGGCTGGCTCTCCTGGCCCATTGCAGTTTGGCGGTCTGCCCAACCAGCCACGATCAAACACAGCACCTCCACGCTGGGACACACTTGACCGTACTATGAACGGCTCGGTACCTCCACAGCGCAGTGCCACTGCTCCGATCCAGCCAGGCTGGGTTCAAGGACCGCCTCCGCGCAGCTTCACTCCTTCTGGACCTGGTCCTCAGCGTCCCTACACCCCGTCTGGGCCTGGCCCACAGCGTAGTTTCCTCCCGTCAGGACCTCGTCCGAACGACAACAACTACTAGGCTATTTTCGGCCCAGCATCTTGTTTCTACGTAGCAAGGTCGGATTTTTCCTACCGTTGATACCATTCATGCATTTTCATGGCGTTCACTTCTCTTTCCTGTTCGATACAGATGTCTCCCCTTTTTCCCAGCCAACCCTTGTTTACATTCATACACACCTACATCTGCCCATAACCTTTTGGGATACGATTATGACATGTCTCTCACCCCGGTGAGAAGAGTCGTTCGTGACCTTCGTTTTTCTACATGTATATATGCTTCGAGATACCCCACCCAACCTTCCCACATGGCTGGCCTCGGAACGTCCATTCGCTTTTTTTTCCTGTATGAAGTTACCCATTTTTCATGGCTTGGAGGGATGACGGATACGTTTTTTTCCTTCCTCTTCTGGAGATGCAAGCGCGCAACGTGTTGATGGTAGAGCTGCAGGCACGTGTATCATAGCTATGTATCTATCTTGATTTTCTCTCTCTCTCTCTCTCTCTCTCTTTGTGCAATTCGATACAATTTTTACCCTTGTTCTACCAAGCTCGTTGCATCGAGACCCAATCGTCTACTCGTTACCACGTGCAGAGTATCGCCCTGCATTTTTCCCCCTTGGATTTCACACCCTGTCAACCCAACCGTTCCTCTTCGTCTCGTCATTCCACCCACCCATCGTACAACTACGTGTTTTGCTAACCTGCCGTATACTACACGATTCTACACGATTCTCCGTGTTGACACTCTGAGAACCGACCACTTGTCTTTTCTCTCTCTTTCTCTCTCTCTCTCTTTCTCTACAACCCTGCAGCACCAAGCGGCTACCCACATGTCAATTCCTCCACACGGACTGCTGGATTCCGCACTGCAAGGGGGGCTAGTTGGCAGTGGCACGGTGCGGATGCGGGGTTCGAGTCGACCAGGGCAGGGTAGTTGAGACGGGTGGGTGGCAAGAGGGGAGCGTGGAATTCAAGACGCGACAGTTGAGGCAAGATGCAGTAGCTTGCACCATTGAGCCGGCTTCCTTGATGACGTTTTTGACACACCGACCGGTCCGCTTTTCTCGTCTGGTTGTGCTTGGGTAGTACATGTGCTACGGTACGCTTGCGCACGCCGGGAAAACATGGGTTGCTGCTTCGCCTCGATTTCCACGTGTCCGACTTGGTAGATGCTTTCCTGGTCTGGAGTTTGTGCGCGTGCACGCACATGT
>JALPSE010000246.1:0-12954 GCA_030558545.1 Bipolaris gigantea | reverse complement strand
TTTTTTGCCCCCACCCCCCCCCCTTTGCGCAAGGCACACCAGCATAGTAGCCATGCCTAGCCAATAAACCAGGATCTGTGGGGTCCCATTCGGACATGTGCGCGAAAGCAGCGGCAGTTGTGGGATCCAGTCAATAAACAAAAGGCGATGACGACGATGTGGAACTCGGGGGGAGGGGGGGGAGAGAAAGGCTCGCGACTTGGCTCTGCTACCATGCATATGTACATGTTGTAGGCAGATGGTTTATGTTGTGCACAGACCGAGCCAAGCGTGCAAAGGGACGGAGGGCGCAGTCTCGGCCGCGCGCAACCCTTTTGGCTGGATGCATGGCGCCGAGCCCAAGGCTGCTGCGAGGGGAAGGTGTGCAAGTAGACAAGGACGCGGCGTCCGTGTGGCGAGGACATGACGGTTGCTAGCGACGACACGTAGTAGCAGGGTCAAGGGGACACGTGACTAGGCGTGAGGCGACTTGGTGCCATGCCTCCCTTCGTATAGCAGCTCGTGGAAGCAGGGCAGAGTACTGATTGGCATCGTGGGATAGCACGGTAGGCAAGAGCTTGTGTGTCCTGCATCTCTCTCGGCCCTGGTTGTATGCTACCTGGATCAGTGCAAATCGAGCATGGCTGCGGAATGAGTAGAGCAGGGTCTGCATATCATGAAATGAAAATGGACAACTGTACGAGTAAAGACGCTTGCTGCTATACACCGCAGCAGAAGAATTCTAGCTAGGCCAGGTAGTGCAGCCAGCTCGGCCACATGGATAGGCATCTGGTGCAGTGCAGTTAGACCAGCCAGACCAGTCAAACCAGTAGGTTCCTGAACTAGTCCGAGTGGCTAGAATCATTCCAACACCTTGTATAGTGATAGTACTATCAAGTCTAGTAGGGTTAGACTCTTGTTTTGGAAATTTCAGTCTTGGACCGGGTGGTTTTCAAGTCTGACCCTTACTACTTGGTACTAGGGCGCAATCTCACCCGTACGTACAAAACCCTTGGCAAGGAGAGCCGACATCACCATGGACAAACTTGAGTTTGCGTCACCAAGACACATCAACCAGTGCCAAGACTGTGCTCATAAATGCTTCATTCCAGAAAAACACTACTATAGTTCAAGCAATACTCCACATGTACCATGGGTCGTGTCCAAACAATCCCAGATGCGAAATGCCCTTTCTGTACTCATACATTTGCCCACAAACTGCATCTGTCTAGTTCGCATATCTGACGAAACTCGGGATATAAGATGCAACCATCAACGCCGGATTTGGCCCTCTACAACTCATCGTGGTCGTTGGGGACATCATCACCAGCGCCACCTGAAGAACCGTAGAGCTTCGAGGTGATGGGGTAGGCGACGTCCGAAAGCTTCTGGAACTGCTCGTCAAAGTCCTCAGCGGCAGCCTCACCAGCGTTGCTCTCGAGCCAGTCCTGCGTCTCCTTGACCGCCTCAAGGAGAGACTCCTTGTCGTCCTCCTCAATCTTGCCACCAAGACCCTCTTCGTCGTTGACCTGGTTCTTGAGGCTGTAGGCATAGTTCTCGAGCTTGTTGCGGGCCTCGATGCGCTCGCGGGTAGCCTTGTCCTCCTCGGCATACTTCTCAGCCTCCTCCACCATGCGGTCAATCTCCTCCTTGCTGAGACGGCCCTTGTCGTTGGTAATGGTGATGCTCTCACCCTTGCCAGTGCCCTTGTCAACAGCGCCGACCTTGAGGATACCGTTGGAGTCGAGCTCGAAAGTGACCTCAATCTGAGGGACACCACGGGGCGCAGGACTGTGCATTGTTAGCCGACGCTTCACTACACTGAATCTGCATTGAAAACTTACGGAATGTTGGTGAGCTCAAACTTTCCGAGCTGGTTGTTGTCCTTGGTCAAACTGCGCTCGCCTTCGAATACCTGGATCAGGACGACGGGCTGGTTGTCCGCAGCCGTGGAGAAGATCTGGCTCTTCTTGGTGGGGATGGTGGTACCACGCTTGATCAAAGTGGTCATGACACCGCCAGTCGTCTCGATACCGAGGGTAAGAGGGTTAACATCCATGAGAATGACACCGCTCGTGCGGTCCTCGCCGGAGAGAACACCACCCTGGACGGCGGCACCGTAAGCGACAGCCTCATCGGGGTTGACGTCCTTGCGGGCCTTCTTTCCGAAGAACTCCTCAAGCATGGCCTGGACCTTGGGGATACGGGTAGAACCACCAACGAGCACAATGTCGTCAATGTCGCTCTTCTTCATCTTGGCGTCCTTGAGCACCTGCTCAACAGGCTTGAGAGTCTTCTTGAAAAGGTCGTTGTTGAGCTCTTCGAACTTGGCGCGGGTAAGAGTCTCAGAGAAGTCCTTGCCCTTGAAGAAGGACTCGATCTCGATCTTGGTCGACTTTTGGGAAGAAAGAGTGCGCTTGGCCTTCTCCACCTCACGCTTGAGCTTACCCATGGTCTTAGCGTCCTTGGTGATGTCGACATTGTTCTCCTTGTTGTACTTCTTGGAGAAGTAGCTGATGACACGGTTATCAAAGTCTTCACCACCGAGATGAGTATCACCAGCAGTAGCCTGGACCTCGAAAACGCCCTCCTCAATGGTGAGGATGGAGACATCAAAAGTACCACCACCAAGATCGTAGACGAGAACCTGGCGCTCACCTTGATCGGTCTGCGAAAGCGAGTTAGTTTGGTCCCTGGAGTAGCAGATTACTATAGCATCTTACCTTGTCAAGGCCGTAGGCGAGGGCGGCGGCGGTGGGCTCGTTGACCACACGAAGAACGTTGAGGCCGGCGATAGTACCAGCGTCCTTGGTGGCGGCACGCTGAGCGTCGTTGAAGTAGGCGGGGACAGTGACAACGGCGTTCTTGACAGACTCACCGAGGTAGCTCTCAGCAACCTCCTTCATCTTACCGAGAACCATGGCGGAGACCTCCTCGGGCGTGAAGGTCTTCTCCTCGCCGTGAACCTCGACACCGACGCGGGGCTGGCCATTCTTGTTGATAACCTTGAAGGGGAAGTGCTTGATGTCGTTCTGGACAGACTTGTCGGTGAACTTTTGACCAATAAGACGTTTCTACACGCCAATTAGTATAGTGTGTTTCGAGTAGCAGGGTATGGGGAATGCGTACGATATCGAAAATGGTTCGGTAGGGGTTGGAGGCGAACTGGTTCTTGGCGGCGTCTCCGACAAGACGCTCCTCATCTGTGAAGGCGACCCAGGAAGGAGTGATACGGTTACCTGTAGAGGGAATTGGTTAGTTGGAGGCGTCTACGACGAGCAATTGGTCGTGGTGGGGCTTGCTTACCCTGGTCGTTGGCGATGATTTCAACCTGACCGTTCTTCATGACACCAACGCAAGAGTACGTGGTTCCCAGATCGATACCAATAACGGGGCCAGAGACGGCATTGCCGTCATCCTTTGCGGATTCATTGTCCTTGGCGTGTGCTGTCTTAGCCAGCATCAGACCGCCGACGAGGACGAGGAGAAGGTAAAAGGCAATCGACCATGTCGAGCGCCTGCTCGCATTCCGTGAGCTGCGCGCCATTGCGGATGTGTGTGGGGTAAGGTCTCTCGGAGACTATATGTGGCCTTGAGTGCCAGAAGCAAGTGCGGGCGTAACTCTCTTCAAGTTCGCAATGTGGTGGAGTAGACAAAGCTCTCCGGGTATCGTAAAGAAAGGAAACCAAAGGCAAGTTGGAATTGATCCTAAGGTGAGTGAAGGGAGAAGGAGAAGAGCGGTGGAGGGCTGCTGTTATATGCACGCCCAGTCGTGGAAGTATTTAGAAAGAACACCTTGCGATCTCGAAATACTAGCTCCGAAAACGGACTAGCGCATACACTGGACCATGGCACTTTTGCCTCCTGCCCGCTACAGCCTCAATTTCATCCGTGTTCAATGCAACCTGTTACATGACACGTGTGATTTAGCAACAACGGCTTTCTGTACAGCCTTGTTGAAATTGTGGCATCGCCGTCTATGTGTGGTTGTGCGCCCACGAGCAAGTTGAAGCCCATTGAAATGGGCAAGTAACAGCTGCAGTGGCCCTACAGCCGGTCGTTATCTAGTGGCCGATGCCCCTCCATCTAAGCGAATGCAAATGCACTCCAGTCCTCTGGCCATTCTCGACATGCCTTTTTTTCTCTCTTTGATGGAGCGGTGGACCAGATGGCTGGTGCCTAATATCGACTCATATATTACGAAGACGTCGAAATTTCCGGTTTGTTCATCGGAGTCTCTGCGGCGGCCAGCTCCAGGTGTCCTTTTACTCTAAATGTGGGGAGAAGGGGGGGCTTCCAAAACAGCTAAGCCGAAATCGACATTCGACCATCTACCAATAAACAGTCACCACATTGAAGGCTCCATACCAATCTCTTCTCTCCCTAAATGCAACGTTTCCCTAGTGCGTCAGGTCTGGTTGCCACCTATGCGCATTGTCTAGTCAACCTCGACTGCTGCTACCTATAGAGAGGCGCATGGCCTTCGCTACCGATACTTTAGCACCCGTTCATGACATGGTACCATTGATAAATTCCTTGGATGGCTTCAGCGTGTTCGCATGTACCATGCAATTCAAGTCGTCACACGCCACTACTATGTCCATGATTCTGCACGAAAGCAGTTTGTGAACATGATGCACTTGTCAACTACTACGGCTTGGCCACACACGCACACATGGAGACGACCATTGGGGAATATTCTCGAGTAGTCCACGCACTACATAGCCTCAAATTCCCGATACACGGACCTCCTTCGTGTTACATGTCTGCGCGACGCTGGCAGAGAAGAGCAACCTTGTCTCGCTGCACAGCGCAATCTTCTCCATGCTGACGCGCCGAATCCGGCATCTTCCCTGCTAGGGTCGCCAGCTCTACTTCAATTACAATGTATCACTGCTGTCACAGTATGATGTTTGTTGGCTATCTCACATGCTGAATCTACGCATCTACAGTGCCTACTACTACCAGATTCCCCACGGGCGCCGGCCAGTAACACAGTAAGCGGTCGAATCCCACGTTCTGATTGGACGATGCCCTGTCACTACGTCATAGACTCATGCGTCGTTGCCAAACCCGGCTCTGACACTTCTGACACGACACTCGACTTACTTGGAACCAAGTGCGACAGCGCTCATTTCTGTATATAGCACAACCCAAGAGATGTATTCCGTTACCTGCCTTGGAATACATGAATGCTGTCTTGGCTCGCCTCCGTAACAGCCCTTTTTGAGCATTCTGCTAACGTGTCATTGGATGCATAGACTAGGAGCACCTTGGCAACATGTCGGACAAAGTTGTGGACCCTGCGGCAAGAGACAGATATCTCCTTCAAGGTACACCCACACAAAAAATATTTCGTCGCTTCAAGCTACCTGACAGTACTCAGTAACTGCGGGCCCATCCTACAACCCTTCGGAGCATGAACAAGTAGCAGTAAACGGTGCAGAACCAACCTATATCGAAAGCGACCTCTTGTCCGCTTGGATACGCGTTCGTATCAAGGACTACCATGGCTTACCTCGCGGTTCGCCAGCTTCATCGGCATACTTCGACCACCCACAACATGCCTCGGATCGTTATTCTATCGCTTATTCTTTCATTCCTAAACAAGACATGTCTGGTTCTGACTTGGTCATGGGATTTGACTACGGCCACTCAATCAGACATCAATTGCCTCCAGGTTTCAAGTACGCGATGAAAATTGCAACTAGCTTGCTCGATCCAGGCCTGTATTCTGATCCCTACTCCGACCAACCCTACCTGTACGGTCCAGCTCTATCAAGTTTCTTCGCTTTCCAGATCGGTGAAAAGGCAAGCGTCATGTCTTCGTCTGACCAACTCTCCCAACTCGACCAAGACTCTGCCAATGTCATTGAAGAAGGCGCTTATGGAAGTGGTGCAGAAATACGCAAGACACTGAACATACCTTCTAAATGGAAGAAGAGGCGGAAGTTCTTTCTCGATACAAAGGCACTCGCGGACTTCACGTTTGAGAAGGATAGAATGTACCATGCAGACTTCTTCAACCCGCACTTGGATTTTGCGAATTTCGCCTTGAGGTTACCAGGTTTCTCCATAAGTGTTGCACGGTACGTGGATGAGAAGACGCATCATCTGAGATATGTCTTGAGAAACCGCAAGACGGAAGAAGCGTTGCTAGTCGTGATTTTCAGACTACTGTATGGGAAGGAGTTGGAGGCTACACTGGAGCAGGAGGAGACCAATGGGAATATGCCACCTGCGTCTGAGACGGTGACCAGTCAGTCAGGAGCAAACAGTACAGGCCATGATGGGCAGACCAAGGCCTCCCCGACAGGGGAGGCTGAAAGAACGACTTTGCATTCCCTACCAGCAACGACTGAGTCCAACATGGCCAAACCACATCAACCAGAGCCTGTGACGACGGGATGTTCCGCAGCGGATTCTGAGCATGATGACAGAGATGGCCAAGGCTATATTGGCCAAGCATCGACCGCGATATCAAGCTTAACGAACTCAGTGGTCGCGGCATATACAGCATTGGGGTTTAAATACTCATCTTCTTCAACCTCTGATTCTGAGGCATCGAACAGGAGTCGTTCCCTAGAGCCGTCAGATCAATCCATGGAAGCAAGGATCGACAATATGGACAATGAGACGGTGGAGAAGTTCCTGCGGGATCAGACTAGCAGTGTCCGAGATGCTCCAAGGGCCAATCATAGCCCGGATGGGTAGGCCGTGTATTCTCTCTTCCCTGCAATAGACAGAATTAACGTTTGGCGTTTTCCCATCAGACAGTTGGCATGGTGTTCTCTACATCTTGCATGTGGTCAGCACATCTATACGTTGGCGATGCAACCAAGGAAGACAAATTCATGTAATGCGGGGACGGTAGGCCTGTCTTATGAAAACAATGGGGCTGCCATCTGTTTGAACTCTTTTACACTATGCAGTATTGGGATCATTGTCCAACACCTGTCAGTCTCAACGTCGCGCCTCAACAACCATGTTTCCTTTGCGCAAGAAGCACAATATTTGCACACTACCAATGCCTTCAATTGCTGAACTGGAACTCATGTTTCACAACACATGAGCACAGGATTATAAGTAGACCCGCCGAGGTATGTTAGTATTATTATTATTGCAAAAAGTCGACTCCGCTTATGATAGGAAGTCAGCCTGTGATCCCTGCCTCCTATCAGCCTAACAATGCACGCCCCGCGAGCCCCACATCCATCTCGAAGGCCGTGAAACTCGAAAGAAGACTCCTTGACACGCGCTTTGCACCGAGCGTCCGTCCGAGGGCAACAATACACGCCCTCATGACGCATCGGGCGGATCGCAATTAACTTCTACCAAGGCCGGGCTTCTTAGACCAAAGGCTAATCCTTTGCACACGGAAAGGGTGAGTACCGGGGCTAAAACAGTCGGTGACCTCGTCAGCCTAATCGATCTGCGTTTCGGATACTCGAGCTTCCATGGCACTAACACGGCTTTGTCGCGAAAGACTGCCCCAAGCACCCTCGCAGACACGCCTATGATTTGTGATAGGTAACCGACTCCATCGGCGTCAGTGTTCCCGTAGGCTTGTGGTTGTCCACGTTTCCACTCCAGAGTATCTTGAGGCACTTTTAGTGGCGCGGGTTCATGCGTTGCCGAAGGATGACAATCCTTCTTTAGGGCTCTGACTATCACGTTTCCTTCCTTTGCCGCCAGTTGTAGTCTACGTGAATAACCTTTTTTCCTTTCCTTTCGCCCGATACGAAATAACCCATTTTTCTTTCCGTACGTACGGCAACGCTATATTCGGTCCGGCAAACTTTCGGTCAAGCAACCATGATAAGTACCTGTTTGGATCTCGCACTTTGGTGCCATCCTGTGCTCGCACTTCTCACAATCCAACGGTCCAAGATGCAAACACAACAATCACGGTGGCAGTACTTTCTGCTCAGCTTCCTGTCCTTACTCGTTATCCGCTATGCAAGCAGCGCAAGCACACCGTCGTTGAGCATCACCCTCGATGCAGTGACCACAACTACATGCCAATCAGAAGACTCGCCCAATCCAATTGCATCGACGTATCCAAACAACGCTACTGGAGTGCTCAACGGCACAGTCTCCATCGTCCCTATCCCATTGGACTTGGCACGCCAGCTGATTCCCTCACAATACCGCATCTTGGAACATGCCTACCGCCACCTCCTCCCCACCTTCCCCAAGGACATGTACCCCGCCGTCGTCCAAGCCGTGCACGACCACGACATCCAATTCCAAGGCTTCAAGATCCCCGACTTCTCGGTAGGCCCAACCCCCATACTGTAGCGCACCCAGCCGTCACACTAACTGCGCCCAAACAGCGCGCAGGAATCGAGTTCCCCTTCCTCGACCTCCTCGGCGACAACGCGACCTCCTTCAAATGGGTCCCCTCGCTCCTCATCTCCGCCGACAACGCCGCCGCCATCCAAGGCGCACAGGCGTACGGCACCGCCACCTACCCGTCCACCTTCGACCCCACATGCAACGCCTACCGTGCCGTGCCCTCGGCCGCGAACCCCGGCACAACCGCCTACAGCGGCCGCAGCGTCGAGCCCCACGCCGCATGCGCAGACACGCACTTCCACAGCACGTCCGAGCAAGCGTACCCGCTCGCCTTTTACGTCAACGTCACGAATCAAGTCATCTTCGCCGACGGCAAGTCGTGCGACAATATGATCCGCCTGTTCAACACGAGCCTGAGCACCGCGCCGAATCGTATTGAGAATGTCAAGGGATCGGTGAGGGCGAAGATGGAGCCGTTCAAGACGGAGCACGTGTGGGATGGCGTTTATGGCATCAGATTTGCCTCTGCGTTTATCGAGAATAACTATCTTCCTTGTGAGAACTTCCGGGGGTACGGGGCGTAGGATTTGGGTTGGGATGTGGAAGGGCAAAGAATGGGAATGGGAGTTTGATTGTCCACCCCCCCCTACGACACGGCTGTCGTTATGATACGAGGGAGTTCTAAAAGCAGGTATTAACTCTTCTTTTTTTTTCCGGAGCGGTCAAGGCAAAGTAAAAGGGATACCCGATTTGCAGCTGTTTTAGAGCATTGTAAATACACAAGCATAGAATACTATGACATACTTTTTTTTTCATGATTTCGAGTTATATTTTTTTTTGAAAAAAAAAGCGGCGCCATATGTTTACATATTCGTCTGCAATGTCCATCAGCTGATTGTTTATTGAACACCTAGCAGACCCTTTAGTCTGAGCATCTTGCCCTGAATGATGCCTTTTAGGCCACCCACACCCGTAGCTGGCACCTCATCAACGCCCACAAAGCGCCTGACGAGCAGATTGAAAATGTTTCCAAAGCCCAATGCCATGACCGTGCTAGTGAGGATGATGACGTTGTACGGCATACTGAAATCGGGGGTTGGCAGAGGAAGAAGCAACGAGGTTGTGCGGACGTAGACGCCCTTGTTGTCCCCGGACGATGGGGACAGGACGCGAATGACGGCAGGAGCGACATCAAAGCCTCGGTTCGCATCGGGCGGGTACTCTGTGTACCGCAGAATGGCCTTTTCAAAGTCGTACGTTAGAGTGAGCGTAGAGTCAGGTGGGATGACCATGCGTAGCTCGAGGTGAGTGCCTCGTTTGCGGTCGACTGCTGGCCGGTAGTATGTCTCTTTGATGGGAGTTTCATCCGTGGTGTCGACATGAGCGCGTAATGTGTGCAGATACGGCTTCATGAACCAAGGCAGAGACTCGAGGTAAACAACCTCGACTGCTTGTTGTTTGGATGGGTTTCGGATGACTGCCTGGATACTGCCTCGCTCCTGACCGTGGCCGTTGATGGATCTTGCCGCAAAAACGAGGGGATCGGGGCGAACCAAACCTGTCTTCATCTTCTGCTCGGGAAGAGCAAGGTCGAAGTTCTGGCCGGTAGGAAGCTTGAAGCATCGGAGAGTGTCCGATGCCAGTTTTCTCTCGGTGAAGTGGCCCTCTGTCTTCACTTCCATGATGCGTTCCGGTGGCATGTTGATACAAACATTGTGGGCCTCGTCTACGTTCTCATCTATCAACGGGCAGGCGCCCCGGAGCGGCCTTCCAAAAACTTGCTCGAGGGTCCAAGGAAGCTCGGTGCCCTTGTTAAGGGGATAGCAAGTATCATGCGCATTGTAGGGCTTGGATGTGTCGCATTCCATTTGCTCAATGGGAAGAGGCCGCGGGATCGGATTATCTCTCGGGCGCTTCGCTCTCGCAATGTCCAGGACCATGTCCACGCTCTGCTCCATCTCTATAGAGCAAGTGGAGCTGCCCTCGCTACATGTAGGGCGAACATCTACAGCCATGGTCTGAAATGCAGCATCAAACAGCTTGTGTCCATCGAGGAGACTCGAAACACCAGCCTTTCCCTTGCAGGGTAGCAGTTTCAAGAAGGGGGTCAGGTTCTCGGTACAGACGACTTCGTGGGGCAGGGTGCCGTGGAGCAGGTGGAGGTTGGATGAATTGCCATGCTGACCTTCTGGGTCAAAGGACATGACCGGGCGTATGGTTTTGGTGGCATCGATGAAGTTTATCGAGGCGCAGAAGAGGCCAGACAAGGCATTCGTAAGTTTCAGCCATCGGGCAAATGCTCTGGAGACACGGTTAGCATGTGGTGAATGGTGTGTGGGTACACGGGACATACTCATCCTCAGTCGCGGCCTCGACCCACGCCCACAGCTCAACGCCCGTGCCTCCTTCTCGCGCCCCGTTCCATGGCCGCTGTCCCCAGTTGTCGGCATCCCATCTTCCAACGCTGAACCTCAGGTGAAGTTCCTTGGCATGTGCATGCTGCAGGATCTGACCAAAGGAGCGCGGGAAATAGCGAAAGTTTTGTGCTTCAAAGGCAGCCGCGCTTTCATTGCTGCGGAAGTTGAAAGAGGCCAGAAGGGTGTTCTGCGGCAGTGGCCGAAGGAGGAGACGCTCACTGTAGTCGGAGCCTGCCGATACAAGTGCAATCAAGGCACTGAGCAACAAGAGGGTGAAAGACGAGAGCATGGCAGCATGGTAGCGCTCTCTACGCGGACCGGGTGGTGATGGTGAGGGCAGTGGTGGTGATGAAGGGCGCGCCACGTGTGATTGGTCAGGCGCAGTCCATGTAGACCAACCCTACTTGGCATTGCCGCGGTCGCAGCGTCGCGATTTCTTTTGACCGTCACCTCACCTCGACCTCGCCTCCACATCGTGATAATAGCAACTAATACTGGATAGCTTGAATCATGGCTGCAGCAGAGACGCGTAGGCTGCTCGGTATGCAACCCAATCAACCTCGAGGAAATATCAACCCTGACACTCGATGCAGAGCAGCTCATGGGCGAACAGCTCATGAACGGAACCGACCAGCGCGCGCCCCAGCTCAGCATCACCGACCCCAAGGTCTGCCGCTCGTACTTGGTCGGCAACTGCCCGCACGATCTCTTCACCAACACCAAGAACGAACTGGGGCCTTGTCCCAAAGTGCACAATGAGGCGCTCAAGACCGAGTACCAGGAGGCGGAGGCAGACCAGAAGCGCAGGTGGGGCTTCGAGTTTGACTACATGCGCGACATGCAGCATCACATTGACGCCTGTAATCGCAAGATAGATTCGGCCCAGCGCCGCCTAGAAAAGACGCCTGAAGAGATCCGGCAGACCAACGCTCTGGTTAGTAGCCTAGCGCTGACCCGTTGGGGAGTTCAAAGGTACACGCTAACAAGGTGCGCAGCTCAAAGCAATCAACGAACTCACAAAATCCATCGAAGCCGGTATGCTGGAAATCAAGATCATGGGCGAGGAAGGCATGGTCAACATGGCCGTCCAGGAGTTTACCAAAGTCCGCTACAAGAAGGCCGAGAAGGAGGAGCGCGAGCGTGAACTGCGGGCCCTTTCCGACACGGGCGGCCCTTCCGGGCATCAGAAACTGCAGGTGTGCGATGTATGCGGTGCGTACCTCAGCCGGCTGGACAACGATCGTCGGTTAGCAGACCATTTCTACGGAAAAATGCATCTCGGCTACGCTCAGATGCGCAAGTCGTACGAGGCGCTGTCCAAGGAACTCAAGGACCGTGCGCCGCCTCGCAACTCGTATGCTCCCTCTGGTGGTGACATGGATCGAGGCAGTGGAGGCGGATGGGGCGGCGGTGGTGGTGGTGGCTACGGTGGAGGCGGCGGAGGCGGCGGCTACCGTGGCGGACGAGGAGGCCGTCGCGGTGGCAGAAGGGGAGGCTGGTAAAAAGGAAAAAACGGTGGTCTCCCTTTGTGTCTTGGGCGTTAAGGTGTGTCGACTTGAGATTCCCAAAAAAAAACCGGTGCAGCTTACCACAGTATTTTTTTTATTGGTTCTTGTTATCTGGGGAAGGGCAGCGATGCGAAAAGAGAAGGGAACAAAGCACCAAAACTACCGCGACTTTTAGGGTAGTTTGAGGCTGTACACCAGGTTTAGCGACGTTTTATCGATGCTCCTCCTTCGCACGGGAGCCCTGCTTGCGCTTGTCCAATCCTTTCGAATTACCTGTACGCTTCTTCTTCTTCTTCCTCTTCTTCTTCTTTTTTCCTCTCTACTCCACATGCAACCCTGATATGCTTTCTAACCGTCATTCAAGGGATCACAGTCGACCGACTGCCGGCCCCCTTTTTCTTGCATGCAAAGCACACCGTCTGCCGTGCATTGCCACAGGTGCGTGGGTTCCGTCGTCCCGTCCATGGCTCCATTGTCCCATGACTTTGCCCTCTTCAACGTGATCCAACCGCTCCTTCATCCCCATCACCCCTACCGGCCCTACCACCACGGTAAGTCGACTCGAAAAGCCACCCCTCAGCATCGCCTGCCTCCAGCGCTTCGCAATTGAATCACTGTCGTGTACTTGACTCCCAATGCTACACTGTAATACTCATCCCCCCCACAAAGACCTCTATTTTAGTTCCAAACAAGTAAATTTTTTTTAAAAAAATCTTTTATCTCTCTTTCTCTCTCTCTCTCTCTCTCTCTCC
>JALPSE010000245.1:0-41102 GCA_030558545.1 Bipolaris gigantea | reverse complement strand
GGAAGTTGTAACACTGCGTGGGGGGTATAGGCGGCTCTTGGGCACGTGTGATAGCCATGTATGCAAATCCGTCATGATTCTAGAACGTTTTTTTTTTGGAGATTGGAGATTGCCAAGTCGTTATGCAACGCCGACATACATGCGCACGTGAAACAGGGCAATGGAAACACCAAGACGAAAAATGATATTGATCTTCTGAATTGGGAAGGAGGTGAAAAGTTCGCATTGAATGGAGAGGGGCATGTGCGAATTGCTATGTACAGAAAAAAAATGAACCAGAATATGTCAGATGGCTAGAAGCGAATGGCAGTTGAAACAAGTAGCAATTGCAAATCCACTGGGAAGATGTTTGAAATCTCAGACATGTTGCGTAGTCTAATGTGGACTCGCTAATAGGAAAACAGTTAGCTAGACCAAAACCAACCGCTTTTCTTCTTGCCATGACTATCCCCTGCTTCCAACGAGTCTGACTGACCGCTTCGTAGTGCCTTCCAAGGATCTCGTGAGGGGCGGTTGGTTTCTTGGCCGCGCTCAGTATGTACAGTTTCTGTGCTTTCTTCGCGGCCGTCTGCAAAGCGTTTCTTAAGTAAGACTTTGGTGGTTATAGTGCCGTTGGGCGCAACAGTGCGCTCGGTAGTTGTTAGTGTCGATAAGATTGGGGACCTGGCCTCGCTCTGCTCATTTTGCCCAGCCAGAGGCGGGGCGACTGTGTGTGCGGACGCAGCATCAAGTTGCTCGTAGGCGTCCATTTCCGTTGCGGGGTCTTGCATTTCCTTGGCATAGTCTCCGTACCTTGCAGCTTCTCTGTCAGAGTGATTTCCAGGGTCTTGTTGGGATGCAGTGTGCAGAGGAAACTGAGTGTGCTTGGGTATAGGCTGGTCATTGTACTGGTCTTCATGATCGTGACTGTGTTCGCAGTCCGGTTTAGCCTGTGCGGAAAGCCGTGGACAGATGGGCTCCTCATTCCGCTCCGTCATCTCTTCTAATTGTCGGTGAGTGATGGGGATTTTGGGCCGAGACGACCAAGTGTCGGTATACATGCTGCTTGGATGTGTAGTCTCGTTGTCTAGTTTTGTGGTCTGCGCTGACTGTCGCTGCGACGTAGAGATCTCTTCGGCGCGCAGAAGATCTTCATAAGCAGCGCGCCACGGTATGCCTGCTCTGTTCAAGGTAGGATTTTGCTCTAGCGCACAAGGCGAGTAGGCGTCCATGTCCGAGGGTGATGCATTTGGCGTTGGAGGCCATTGCCATGACTTTGACCATGACCATAGACGAGGTCGTTTACCGTCGGACTGAGTCTGGGTGTAATTGTCGAATCTGACTAGATGGACGGGCGAGTCTTCCCAAGCCTTGTCTTCGAAATCTTGGGCCAGTCGCGTCGCTTCCGCTTGCATCCGCAGCAACCTGTCCAGGGCCACAGAGCTGCTGGCGTCTTGATTCTCTGATGTGTCCCGGCTATCCTGACCCTCATGATCGAATGGCCGAGGAAAACCCCAGTCCCACGACCATCCCCACTCCTGGCCCTTCTTGTTGGCGACTCTCTCGACGAGCTCGGTCTCATTCCCGCGAGGGGGCTGTGTTCGATTATCTTGATCAGAGACACGCAAGATGTCCCGGCGTATGTCATCAGCTCTGCGGTCTAATCTCACGAGCTTCTCACTGTTGCGAAGGACAGCTTGCACATCGCCCACTCTAAACAGCTCCCTCCCCTCGTTCCGCAGTTCGGCAATCTCCACTTCGATGTTGTGAAGCCTGTCACATTGGCGCTGATCAGCCTTGCCAAAGAGGCACAACTCACGTGCCTGGTGCGCGTTGTTGTAGCTGGCAAGGGTGGCGGGGAGGGTGAAGACGGTATTCAGGAGGGAGGAGACCTGGGAGTCTGCGAACCGGCGGAAGGCGATGAACGGGTTATCCTCGGGGCGCAGGTGGTGGCGCCCCTCATTTTGATTGTTGCGGTCGTTGTTATTGTTGGCGTTACTGCTCGTATCGTCTCTCATGATGGGGGAAATCAAGGTAATGGTCACCGGTGGTGGCGGGGAAACATGGGGTACCGCTCTTGGCCGCTGGACTGGACAGGGCTAGGCAAGGCGTGGAGATAACAGCCTCGGAGTTAAGGCACGCGTCTAGCTTCCATCCCTTCTCTCGGTCGAACGGGAAAACCAGAAATAAACGCGCCCTCGTCAACCACAGTGCAGAACCAGCTAAAACTATAGCTGTCAGATTGTGGTGGGTCTCACAGATAGGATCGGAGCGTGACGATAACTTGTGATTGCATTATTCTGGTGTTCTTGGTTGCTATCCTACGCGTAGAATCTGGGTGCTCAGGAGCGTACCTAGATTCTGCCCACTACCCGAAACGTCCCTATGTTCTAATCATAGCTAAAACACAGCTTTCATGCGTGACTGACGATGCTGAATTTTCTACTAATATTTTAAAGCTCTATCTGAACAGATATCCATAGTCTTCTAGAGCCTAGTGTCAACTATAATTAACAACAGTAGAATAGAAAAAATATAGCTAAGCGTGATAGGGTTATACGCTGCGCGCGTCGATGGGTACCAGTTACTCTCTTTGCAGCTACAGCTCCAATAGCAGCACTACAAACTGAATACGCTTAGGCATCGCTAAAATAAAGTGAGGGCATTTGATTATACGGATTTTCTAAACAGAATGCCGTCGCGGTGGTGGTGGTGGTGGTGGTGGTGGTGGTGATATTTCGTTGAGGTGACAACCAGTTTTGGTGGGATCCTTGCGTCTTCCGTCCCCGGTGCACGTCACTGACATAGTCCTCTGCGGTCGTTTCTTGTTCCGTTTACTCTATGGCTGCTTTTTCCTTGGCGTGTATCCGGTCTATTCTTGTCACCCCCAAGCCGCCGGCGCATCATCCTAGCCGGCAGTTGGGAGTCTAGCTGAGGTGCATCGCCTTCGTCTCACGTCGTCTGGACGTAGACAGTAAGCCTTGTTTGCGACATGAAAGCCCTGGGCAAGGCACTCGAGTATGTCAGGTTGACTGGCCGCAGTGCCCAGGGTTGTACGTACGCTTTAGGCCGTCTAGTGCTGGGCGTGCGACATTGTTTTCTTCGCGCTCGTGACGTCCACCTATCTATGTACATATCCCACAGTACATGCATATTGGCTACCATGTGCAACCCTGTCCTGACCCTCCTATCCCTTGTGATCTACAAAGTCTCGGCAATCTCGACTTAGTCTCAACTCCGCCGAGACGAGCAAAAGGACAAATCGACACCATTACAATCTCGGCTAAACCAACACGTAAAATATTGTCCGCAGCAAAGTTCCTGGGCAAAAGCTCAGGCTGGCGATCGACCATGATCTACACTCCTGTCCGCTTACCGCCTACCAGCTCAGACTCAGGGCCAAGGAGCCAAGTCCCTGCCGCCCAAATGCAACTGACAGGGGAACTCATCAGTCCGTCCGCTTTGGGTTGCATTGTGTGCATTGCCCCATGATTTTCATGGCCGGCATATTGACCTTCATATTTGAACACTGTGTGCATCGGCACTGGCCGTGTCGTTTCGGGTTGGCCTGGGAATACCACCCCGCCATTCGGTCCATGCAGCCTCTAACTAGTAGGCCAGCGGTCACGTTTCGGGGCCCGTTGATACGTCACCTCTAGAACTGATGTAGAGATATAAAGGTTGGCCAGGCCGCCCTGATTTACACCATCACAGCACCAGCGCAACGAACTCTCTTCTCAGCTCTACATACAAACACCCAACCATCCAACCACCAATCCTACCCCTCGAACCGTCAACATGCGTTTCTCAATCGTAATCGCCACCTTCTTTGCCAGTGTCGCTCTCGCCATGCCAGACCCTCTCCCACAAGGCTATACCGGTCCCTGCGCACGGAACAACTGTGGTGTGAACGGATTGGACTGTGGACGTCGCCTTTGTGTGGGATGGCCCAGCACCGACCCTGCTCTGAGGAAGGGCTGCACATGCACCACTGGCTAAGCGCTATATGATCTGCATTTGTATGTTCATAACCCTTGTTACCTTCGACCGAGCTAACACCCTGTAATAGCCACGTTTTGTTAGCGGTTTTTTAAAACGACGATCTTCAGCGTACACCCATGTAAAGGGCCGGAGGGATAGTGGGGGTCATGTAAATAGGGCTGTCATGAATTGTGTCATGAACTAGCACACTGGAATGAAGAAGAAAAAATGAAGCGAACAATATGCTCTAACCCTGGTTCACGGCGACACCCGTTTCAAACGTTTTGCGTCATGTGTTTTGCCTGTTTTTCTGCCAAACAATTTGATATCATCAGACTACTATTAGTGGGGAAAACAGAACACGACGCCCCATCAGTTCATGCCCCAGCTTTTTCTTCTATTTGCTAGAAAACGGGCGTGCAACGGCGGGACGGCCTTTCTTACTCTCTCCTTCTCGCTCTCCTTCTTGGCTCCGACACTAAAAAATGCATGTGGCTGCATTGCTGTCGGATGGCATTTCGGTAACCCGCCCCCCACAAGGATACGACGCTAGCTTTACCATGTTCAGCAACTTTCATCCATTCGGATGATTCGGAACCCGTGGTCCTAGTACACCTGGCAATTTCATCCCCCGCTGTACGAAGAGATTTTTTTACCTACTGTGCTACACAGGCGCTAACAGCCCGCCTTGTGTCGCTTCTAACCCATCTTCACCGGCCGGTGATCTCGTACCAAGGCTTGCATTTGTCTTTACTAGTACTAGCGCGTTTAGGCCCACGAGTTTATTTGCACCCGTGTATGACGGTCGCGGGTACCCATGAGAGGACAAAAGCGAGGCGTAAGGTCGTACACATTCCAAACCGGAGAGCTTCACGCTTGAAATGGAAGGATGCATACTTGGTCGGGTACTACACAGTACGTAAGTAGTAATATGGTCCGGGCTGACTCGGGCCGACGCGGATCCGGGGGAGTCACGTTGGTGCCAACCCCCAACCAACTCCCACAGTAAGTATGGATAGTACCCTGTGCTTGTCTAGGCTTGCTTGAGGGGGCTACTCTTGTTCTTTCGTCTAACATCCTTGCCAGTGCTGCTTGCTGCTGTCGACGAGCTTTCTTGACGAATCTTTGGTTGGCTTGTTCGCATCGTGTGCATACCCTGCGGTCGCGGTGTAGGTGAATGCAGTTATACTACTTCACCTCGCTAGATCGTTCAGTTCCTCCGTTGGTAGACAAGTTGCACTATCAACATGAATAAACATGAATAGACTACCTTGCATCCTTTGAATCAACAAATACCCCCGCACGCTCAACCTTGACAATATCACCAACCTTATTACTACCCCGATAAGCTTCAATCATGCTACACCCCGGTCCCTGGTATTACTCAACTATCCCAGCAACCGCAATCAAGACTCGTGCTACTTGTCATGCCAAAAGGAAGGGTTAAGATCATAACCCTTCTCCTACTGTCCAACTTCCTTCTCCAACAACTGCCGTACACTCTCTAACTCACGCACAAATTCCTCTAACCACTCACTCGGCTTCCTCCCGGCTTTGCAAAACTGGCTCAGTACTCTATCAACGCATGCGCGGTCAGAAGCCAAGACCCAGCCGTACTCTCGGTCTAAATTGTCATATCGGACCAGCAATCCTTTTGCTGTTGCTAGCGGGTGTCTGTCTAAGTGGAGAGTATTATCGACATTATCAAGTGGGATGATGTTCAGGAGATGAAGTCCGCAGGCGTGGAGGTCGAGTGCTACAGTTAGTAAGTCTTTGAAGTCGGAAGCTGGGACAGTTTTGAGTAGAGAGTGGTGTGGCGGTTTGTGGTAGCACATAATCGGGGTCGTCGAATGATTTCAGTGAGCTTTGTAAGTTGATCAGGGATTTGCGGTTCGAAAATTGACAAGGACTGAGATGTGGAGTATGGAGACTTATCCTCCGTGAATAGTAGACTGTCGGAATTTAAGCTAGGGTCTGTTTGTTCGACGAACACGACGTGATATCTGTACCGCAATCAGTGATGGATTTTGGTTGCTGTGTCTGGCTTCACAACCTCAATCGTAAGGCGTAGAAAGATCCGGTTCCGTCAACAAAACCTGTAGACACATCAAAATACTGCGAACGGTCTGCACCGGTGACCACTCTTCCCCCAATTCCGGCATAAGCACAACCCCCTCGTCGGAAACGTTAGGATGCGAAATTGGAGACGTAAAACCAAGTCGAAACGGTTTTATGGGGTAATTCTCTGGAAAAGTGATTGCGAACGCGAACTTTGCTCGTTCGAACGGAGTGTCTGGTGGACCCATAATGTATCCCACCCATTGGTATGGGTTACCTGTCTTGGCCGGGCCTGCGGAGAATGTGTCTATGGGGTCGCGCTGCAGGATGGTGAGTTCTTGGGCGATGCGTTTGAGAGTCATGGCTGGTTGGACGTTGTCTTTGCGTAGCAAAAGTGAAGGTTGGGTAAGGACCTGGTGAGTTGAAGAGATACTCACACGTCATCTTTTATCATGAACTCCAGCCTAGCCTGTGACTCACTGTTCCTACATGCCAGCCTGGCCAATCGTTTGCCGAGGCAATAGGGCAGGCTTTGTATTCACAATACATTCCATTCCTCTTATGCCAGGGCTTTGGCAGACGAAGCTATTGCATGCACATGATGACTTGCAGCATATATTCCTCTGCGCAGTGCAAGAATTCATCATACATACATATCGGAGCACGCGTATCACATCTATTTTACATCTCCCAGCCCAAAAGCTTCGCCCGCCTATTAAAACTCGCACGTCCACTCAACCGGCGGCGGCAAAGTCGCAGTATTTGGAATGTTACTACTCTCTCTAAACTCAATAATCTTCCTCTCACCCTCCACTTCCTTGACCACTGCAAACGCTGCATTGGTAAAGTAGACATCGCGCTGTATGCGCGTCTGGAATCCACCAGCCCACCCAATCATATACACGAAGCCGCCCTTGTCGCCATTGGCGTTGGGAATGCCGAGCGTATGGATGAAGCCATGCTTGAAGGGCGCGAAAGCGACGCTTAGGGTTGCGTTAAATGTGTTGTAAAGCCTTCGTGAGCCTTCAAAGTCGTAGTGTGTGTCGTTGAATGTAAATCTGATGTCTTTTGAAAAAGAAGTTGCGTGACCCTCGGGCCAGTCTTTGTTTGCTGGGAACGGGTAGAAACCTAGGATAGGTGCCTTAGAAATGGTGGTTCTGTAGTTTTAATCGGAGAGTTTTGTACTGTTCACAGCGCATTCTAGCCAGCTGCCCAATTGCACGCTGGCATTCGCTTTTGGGGAGTCTACCAAGGTACAGGGATCGACGCCCGTTTCATCGAGTATTTGTGGGTAACTTTTGCCCAACACTTCTTGGGGAGATAACCGAAAGGCTGTAATAGATGCAAGCAGACTTGCTACTGCAGCTTGTGGAATGTTAATGATGGTCGGCAGTTGAGTTGACATCATCCTTACCACTAATTGAGAGATAGCGCATGGTTCGGGCAAGAGGTAATGTAGCGACACGGGAGAAGATGAGTGAATACTACCTGATAGATTCAGGCTCAAGGGGATACTTATAAGCAAATGGGCGCCTTATTGCCTGCAATCAAGGCAGACGAGGCTGACGGGGCTGACGGGGCTGACGGGGCTGAACATCGGTTGGGGCCAGCATTAGTACCAGGAAGGCATGTAACCGCGGCGGAGACAGGTACAAGGTGTACAAGTCTCCAATGAAATGGCCAATCAGCATGCCATGTCAGCCACGGAGGAATCAATGCATGTACGGTGATGTTATCAATTGGGTGCATGGTTCTCCGTTATGAACGTTCAGCGGCAGCCATCTGTGGGGCCGTTGGGGCGCAGCCGCATCGCAGCCCCGCCAACTCTTTCAACGTGCCTGGCTTTCACTCCAAGTTACGCGTGCAAATAGAGTGCTCTTCCCTATAACCTTTTCCTTCTTGGTGGAATCTTACTCTTAGATATATATTATCTCTACTTAATAAAGTTGCCATTGTCGATGGATTTTGCAGTGTAGTACAAGTTCCCGAACACGCAAGGCTGAGGCGCAGTATCAATGGGGGTAGGCGGCCAAAAGACATCTCGGCTGCCTGCTGCTCTTAGCATCTCGTCTATTTTGGTCCCTTGGGAGGTGCAGATAGCTCGTGAAGTTTGGATGGATTTTCCGTGACCGAGTTTCTGATCGTTGGACGATACTTAGCTCAAATCGGATGATGCTTGAAAGGTGCAATTGGCATTTGGCGAAGATACGCATCCTTGAAGACACAACAGCAAAACATGGACTTGCAAAGCAGAATGAAGATCCACACATGTTATACGCAGTTAAGTTTAATAACCAAAGACGACGTCGCTAGAAGGCCAAGATGTTGTATTGTCCAAGACGAGACATCGTCTCTACCATCGATACAGTACATGCAGTATTTCTTCTTCCCTGCACACTCACACGTACAGATGCATCGATAGAAAGAAAGTATTAGGTCCAAATAGAAAATAAGATTAAGAATGAGGCTAAAGAAGGTGAAGAAGAGAAAGGAGTAATTCCAACCACACAATTCCAGATCCGTACCACTGCCAACGACAAAAGATGAACCAACTTGAGAATGCGGAGAAACTACAACAAGATACCTCCCCTTTTCTGATAGCTTGCCAAATTGTAAAAAGGAAGCTGAGATATCATATCCGCATCCTCAAAGCTACCACGAAAGCCCTCACTGATTACCCCTACCTATCCCTTCTTGTATTTGTCGACGCACATGCGCTCACATCTTAAACTCCGGGAGCCATGGGAACGGGAAGCGCAGGAAGAGGAATCGGCGCGGGGTTGACAGCAGGCACAATGATGCTCTCGATCGGAACGGCGACGCTCTGGACGGGCAGGGCAATGCTCTCGACTGGGACGGTGATGATTGGGCGAGGAGGCTGAGGAGGAGGGGTTTCTTTTGACTTCTTATCCCCGGCAAGAGCGCTGCCGGCGAGTGCGGCGAGAATCAGAGTAATAGCGGTGGGCTGCATTTTTGTCTTGGGTGTATAGGGTGGGTTTTCTGATGGGCGAGAGTGTTAGAGTGTTGTGAAGTTGATTGTAAGGCGATTTATTGCTAGTTGAACAAGATCTGATGGTTTTTAAGGGGATTTTTTTGGTAATTCAAGACAAAGTGCTAAGAGCTTTATTACAGAAATGCTACAGAGAAGTGAGGCAAAGAGTGCTCTGGGGTACTGAGAGTTGAAAACGTACTTGTGGGGTTACTTTTGAGCTGCTGGACTGCAGAGGAAGCGATTGAAGGTGATTGCTGATGAGAATGAAACCTGGAAGGTAGAAGAGGTAGTATTTATCCTCCTTCTTCAGAACTATGGTGCCGGCTTGAATTTGAAAGTGCGGTGCTGTGACGGGCATATTTGGTTCGGAGAATGTGTTGTGGAGAACCCGGTTGCGGGCATGCGAACGAGGTCGGGTAAATGTATGGATACAACCCTGCATTCAGGACACAAATGGTTCATAATATGGCACGCGATGGCAAGGTAGAAGCCGTGCGTTGTGAACGGCTGATTTGTGATCAAGTTTGGTAGATTGCGAGCCATCTTGAAGTCATATTGAGTGAAAATTACCGTCTCTTGCCAGAAGGTTTTGCGTTTCGGCATTGCATTGGCTTTCCAAGTGTACACAGAAAGGTGTCCTCGGTCTTGTATCGCTCCTGGTAATCTTAGCGCACATAATAATCACCTCATGTTTAATCACTTATCAATCATACCATGGATTCCGGCCTCGATTCGCTCCTGATTTTCTTTCCAGATTGAGAACAGCCTCCTTTCTATTGACCATGACTAAATATTGAAAGACCCATATTTCTTACAGCTCAACCCTAGGCTGCATTAAATCCAGGGTTCAAACCAAATACACTCCATTCGTTCCAATGGTGTCAGCCTGGTTTAGAACTCACTTCCGTATATGTCTCCTCGTGCATAATCGTTAAGTCGAACCAGTGGACGTGCATGCACGGATATGGACTTGACGAAAAGTCCGTTTTATAAATTCGCAAGGTGCTAGTGCCAACATAGTGACGACTTGAAAGCCATGATTTCGTTGCGGGCAGGGTCTATGAGTTTCATCGAAGCTATGCTGTGGCATTGGGCTTCAATTCCCCTTTGAATAAATTCAGTACACCGGCACCGGAGTTTTGTAATGCTAAAGAAGGTGATAGCGGCAGGGGCCACGCGAACCGTCAAAGCCATGCGGAAGCTAGCACCGGCATGGGTGTCATGAATTGAAGACTGGCGAATAGCGCCCCTGGGAGCACCCGCGGTGGCGCGGCTGCAAGAGGTTTCCAGCATTAGATCGCTCTCTATCGACAGCGCATCCTCCCGGAGGACGCCATGACCCCGCTCATTACCGATAACCCATTCCGGACATCGGGTACAAGGATCATGAAATGGTTGGCTAGGCCGAGTGGTCAACGTCCTGCCCACTTGTCTATAGACTGGAAATGTAACACTGGATGTTGGAGTCCGCAAAGCAGTATAGTGAAGCAAAAATAATTGTTGGTATCCTCAGCGCATCGTGCCAAGAAACAATGCTGATCATTCGATGCATCAATGAAGACGGTGTAGATATAGACTGAGAATTCGCAAAAGATTGCCAAGTAAATTTCGTCAAGATATATCCACTTGCCAGTCATTTCGTAGTATTGTAGCACGTTATTGGGTATATAGTCAATTTAATCCTGGGCACAAAAGTGGTATTAGCGGCGAAAGATAGAATCCAGTAGCGGAGATGAGCTTACTCTTTGGCTGTAGAGCCCCTTTCCTCCACACTATCCTTTGAAGCGATTGGTTTGACCCCTCTTCTCTACACGGCATTGTCACACCTGTTTTGGGTGTAAGGCATGTTTGGTACTTGATCGCATGTGTTCATGCGAAAATTAGAAAATCATCTACGAAAGAAGGTCGGCAACATTCATAGGCATCTCATCAATCTGGGTCGAGTAATACACTGTCATAATTAGCTGGCAGCCCTTAATACTACTTTGCTTTTGGAGAACCTACACTCAATGTCACGGAGGATGCGGACGTCATCCTGAGTAACGAAGTTGATGGCCACACCCTTACGTCCGAATCGGCCGCTTCGACCGATCCTGTGAATGTAGTTTTCACGATTCGACGGAAGGTCGTAGTTGATCACGAGTGACACCTGTTGTACGTCGATACCACGAGCCCAGACATCGGTGGAAATGAGCACGCGGGAATTGGCCTGACGAAAATCTTGCATAATGCTGTCTCTTTCCCTTTGTGGCATATCTCCGTGCATCGAGGAAACAGTAAAGTTGGCCTCGCGCATCTTGTCGGTGAGCCAGTCAACCTTGCGCCGTGTGTTGCAAAAGATGACCGCTTGTGTGATGGTGAGCGTGTCGTAGAGATCGCAGAGAGTATCGAACTTCCACTCTTCCCTTTCGATGGCGATGAAGTATTGCTTAAGGCCTTCTAGTGTCAATTCGTCACGCTTGACTAGAATACGCACGGGATCGGTCATGAACTTGGTCGTCATCTCAAGCACATCGTATGGAAGGGTGGCGGAAACAACCACAACCTGAGTCGCAGGTGGGAGGTAGCGGTAGACGTCGTAGATCTGCTCACGGAAACCGCGGTTGAGAAGCTCGTCGGCTTCATCGAGAACAAGCATCTTGATGTTGCGCGTGCGGAGGTTGCGGCGGCGAATCATATCGGCGACGCGTCCAGGTGTTCCAGAGACTACATGCTGACCGTAGTCGAGCTTGCGAATATCCTCGCCAACGTTGGTGCCTCCGATACAAGCGTGGCATTGCACGTTCATGTAGTCACCGAGACCCATGATGACCTGCTGAATCTGGGTCGCCAACTCGCGCGTGGGTGACAGTACGAGTGCTGCGGGTTGTCAGTATGCGCTTCTTTGGCGAAGGCGTATGCGACCCTACCTTGCGTCTCTCGGACGGCCGTGTCGATAACCTGGAGGATGGAAATGGAGAAGGTCGCTGTCTTTCCCGTTCCCGACTGGGCTTGGGCGATGGTGTCGCGTCCCTTGCAGACCTGCACAATAGCACGCGACTGCACAGCTGAAGGCGACTCGTATCCGTAGGCGTAGATGCCTCGCAGCAGGTTCTCTTTCAGGTGCATGGCTTCGAAGGTCGGCGCAACCGTGACCTCCTTGGAGGTGGAGAACTCCATCTTGTCGTCGGCATTTCGGTCGATTCCGTCTGCCATGTTGGCTTGAATATGATCGGATTTATGTGGTGGGGTTGAGGTTATTGGAGATTTTTGTTCGCAATCGCAACAAAGTTTGGGAGCAGCTACGTCTAGGCGTTGCGGAGGCCCGGAGCCTCGGCGATCCCATTCCGGGTACTAGCGCGTTTTTCACTTATGTAGCCGCGACAGGCTCCACCCAGTAGCTTGACAACATTCACGACCGCAAAGGTGTGCACATCCACTGCCGAATCGCTGCTATATCCCGAGTCCCATAGTTAATCTAGGCGACCGCGACCATGCTTTTGGAAGAACAGCGCCAGCTTCACGAGGACCTGGAGCGCCTCGAGGATGCCACCGCAGAGCGCCTTCTAGAAGACCCTCCACATGTACGTCTTCCAATGCGTCTATCGTTAGCCACATGCTAATGTATTACCAGATTCGCGACCGTCTCGCACGTGACCATGACATTGCGCGATTCCTCGAGCAGATTGAAAGCCAGTCGAGTCGCCTCCTCAGGATCTATGAGGATGTGGATGGCAAGAAGGAGGACGAGGTGCGCAGCCTCACCCACGGCGACCCGATGGAGTCCTTCCTGAAAGAAGTCGAATCCATCAAGGACTTTCACAGACGCTACCCGAACGAGCCCGTCGAGAACCTAGAGAAGGCCTACAAGAAGCGGTCGCCCGAAGACCACGCGCAGTCCATTGCAGCCATCGACTCCATGTTCACTGGCGAGGAGGGGTTTGGTCGCTTCTTTGACCTGACCACGCTGCATGAGCAGTACTTGAACCTTCCTGTTCATCAGCACGCGCGCCGCCTGACGTATCTGCAGTACCTTGATCTATTCGATGTCTTCACGCCTCCGCAATGCAATATTCGCCGCGATCAGAAAAAGTCCGAGTCTTACTTTCATTACTTAAAGGCACTCCAAGACTATCTCGAGAGCTTCATGAGACGGACGAAGCCTCTAGAGAATCTAGATCGGCTCTTCGCTAACCTTGACAAGGAGTTTGAGGAGTTGTGGGAGAAGGACCAAGTCCCGGGCTGGGAAAAAGTTGCTCCTGCAGCATCGGCTGACAGTGAAGCCAAGGGCGAGGGAATCTGGTGTTCCGCATGCAAGAAGGGATTTTCAAAAGAGACAGTCTACGAAGCACATTTGACTGGAAAGAAGCACAAGAAGGCCTTACAAGAGAGCCAGAACGGCGCACAAGATAGTGGAAAGCCAGCAAACGGTGCTTCAGCAGATATGCAACGCTTCAAGGAACGCGCTGTCGCCGAGCGAGAGTTCAGGATACGAAAACTCGCTGCGGCCATGCAGACGGAGCGCGGCGACACCAAGATGAACGTGGAGCGAAAGCAGGGCATGACGGAACGCGAGCGACAACAAGAGCTGGAGCAACTGTACTCTGAGACACCCGAGAATGGCGCAAACGAGGAGGCCAACGACTCGGACGGTGAAGACAAAATCTACAACCCGCTCAAGCTACCCCTCGCCTGGGACGGCAAGCCCATTCCCTTTTGGCTCTACAAGCTGCACGGCCTGGGCGTCGAGTTTCCCTGCGAAATCTGTGGAAACTTTGTCTACATGGGCCGCCGCGCCTTTGACAAGCACTTCAACGAGCCCCGCCATATCCATGGCCTCAAGTGTCTCGGCATCACCAACACAACCCTCTTCCGTGAAATTACGAGCATCAAGGAAGCTGAGGACTTATGGAAAAAGATCCAGAAAGACAAGAAGAAGGAGAAGATGATGGCGGATAATGTGGTGGAGATGGAGGATTCAGAGGGTAACGTTATGCCTGAGAAGGTGTATCGCGATCTCGCTGCTGCGGGCATGCTTTGAGTGCGGTTTGGAGACGTTCCACGATCAAGTCTCACTTGAGCACGATGCAGCTCGACGCACCTCAGGGATTCTTTCTAGGCAAAGACTCCCCAGCGTTTCTTGCGCTTTCGAATGGTGTTCTGTTACACCATCGTATTCTGTTCTTTTATCCTCCCTCTTCCCCCCTTTCCCCGAATCTCTCTCCACCACAAAGATTCAAAGATTCAAACTCGAGGTCGATGGGGTCAAAAAAGGGAAAAACTGCAGCATGGCTGGCGTTTTGGGCGTTTGTTGTCGCAAGAAGAATGTCAAGATGAGAAAAAAGTCATCCTGACATAACTCTCATGTACGTGTGGCATGTATAAAATTAAAGATATCCCTGAGCAGAAGAAGTCGATGAGCAAAAATATCAGCTTGACTAGTTGAGCTTCATGGCAGAAAAAAAAACAGGAGTCCATACGAGACAACTTGATACTTGCTGATTGCCCTTTTCTGCTCCGTCTCTTTATCATTGATAATTATACTCAGTTATGACGGCAACTCAATATCTAGTCCAGCAAAAACTCCCAAAGCCCCTCGCCATTAATGAAATCACCCCAAATAACATTGACAAGCCAGTAATCGCGCCTCAGCTCACCCAACAACGTACTCGTCACACTTCTTGGGGGATAAATCCTCTGCCACTCGCGCCAAATACTAAATGCCTCATCGAGCCAGCTCCTAAAACTTATAGCCTCGATGATTGTCGGGGTAACGATTTCCTTGCCCGCAAACGTGCCCCAGGTAACGGGGTTTACGCCGTCTTCCTGGCTGGCTTCAAAGCCGCCCGCGGCGTTACCAGCGAAATACGTGATCTGGTCGTGAGCATCGAGTCTTGGTTGCAAGGCGGTGAATTCCGAGGCGGGGATGAAGAATTCGACAAAGGGTTTCTGGAAGACGTAGCCGTTCTTGGGGCCCCAGCCGAAGACGGGATCGGTGGACTTGATGCCGTTGACGGCGGGTTGCGATGCGACAGTCCACCAGCCCTTGGCATTCAGAGCGAGAAGTTGCTTACTGATGGTTAGGGTTTCTGGCGATAGACCCTGTTCGCTCCACGGTACAGCTTCGAGGTCTCCTTCAATGTGGCGGCGGAACAGTGTCGAGATATCATTCTTTTCAACGGGGTGTCCCCAAAGCGTAAGTGCTTGTGGAGTAGAGACATGCAGTGTTGGACCGTAACCATCAATCTCACCAAACGCAGGTGAGCGTGCGTCACCCCATCGACCGTTGGGGAAGTCATCCCATGTTGCTTCACGGCCCAGAGAACCCTCTCCTTCCGAAATCGCTAGGGTATTCGCGCGAGTATTAATTGGCCCTCGCGGGATCCCAGCCTCCTCTTCAGTTGCTTCATACGAAGGATTACTCGACCGGGCAGCTGAAATATGTGATACTATCACTCTATTACGCGGACCGGAGTTGACAGCTGACGATCGACGTCGGTGGGACATGATGCCGTTGGGTGACGGCTCCAAGTTGATGGCAGGCGTTGTCTCGACAATGACCTCATCGCCGTCAATCAATGTGCTGGGAATGAGTTTTGTATCTTCCAGTATATGCGACACGGCCTTCTCCAAATTGAGCGTGTAGAAATGGAAACCCCTCCTGCATGTGTCCGGCCGCGCCTTGATGTGCTCTACTATCTCGTCCATGATCTGAACACCGACTTGCTTGACCAACTCATCGTCGCTTTTCACCGAGTCCAACCGTGCAAGTATGTCCATGGGTAGCTTCGCATGCGAAAGTTTGGTTGTTCGAAGCAAGATTTTATACGATTGGATTGGCATCAATCCTGGAATGATGGGTATCGTCTTGAATACTCCACTCTCATGCTCCCTTAGCATCTTCTCATACTTGTCGTAGGCTTCGACATCATAGAATAGTTGAGTCATGATGAAGTCGGCGCCTGCCTTGGTCTTCTCAACGAGATACGGTAGATCCGCCACTGGATCTTGGTGCTCAGGGTGGCTCTGATCCGAATGGCCTTCGGGATACGCGGCAACGCCAATGCAAAAGTAGTCGCCATATTGCTTACGAATATACGTGACAAGATCGACGGCCCAAGTGAAGTCCTTGTTCGAGTCCTGCTCAGGCGGCGTATCTTCATCTCTGTACTCTTCACTACGCGGTGCGTCACCCCTCAGTGCCAGGATATTCCTTATACCTAGCACTTGTGCCTGTTCCAGTGCCTCGTCAATAAGCTGACGGTTCATGTTTGTGCACGTCAAATGGAGACATGTTGTGAGGCCCAATTGGCGTTGGCAGATCTCGGCCAGTTCGAGCGACTTCGTGGCTGTGGACCCGCCAGCGCCCCAAGTGACAGTAACAAAGAGAGGACGAAGGGCCTGCGACATGCGCTCTAATCGATTCTGAAGATTCGCAAAACCCTAAATGGTACCATTAGTGCCTGTTTTTGCTATTCCGGTATCCGTCTGCTGGCCGTAGTCGCGTGCGGCGGGGTCAACTCACCATTGCCGTCTTGGGCGGGAAGAACTCGAGGGAGAAGTAGTTGGCGCCATCAGGCAGCGCGTTGATCTTGTCCGTAATCTTCTCCATGGCGAAGAGGGAACCAAGGGTGGGATCCAAAGTGGCGTGGCGGAAGATGGGGTGTCATGGCTGCAAGTGAGGAAAAGAACAAAAAGGGAGGGAAAGCGCATCTGGAAGCCACAGGTGGGGCATTGGATCGACGGTTAGGATCCTTGGTCGCCATCGGCATATTCATGCCCTCTTGAGTCGCGTTCCCCTGCGCGGTGGAGTGTCCCCAGATTCGCATAGTATAGCCTAGTCTGGAGCCATTGCAGTATTTCTCGTAGTCTGCAGTTGACGAGCCGAGTACAAGCTGTTTCCATAAGGAGCAGTGCGTGTACGCCGTGCACGACAACCGGAGTGGGGTGCCGAATCCCAGCAAGCATACCACTTGACGGTACAGTATCCAAGTAATGAGCGTCACATATTGCTTATGGCATTATTGGTAAGCATAGATGACCATGACTTGAGTCATACATAATGATCTCTACAAGAATGCCGTATTGAAGCACCAGCACCATGTTCTCCAAACGCCTTGTCCAAGCATTCTTATTGGCCTGTACCGCCACGACTGCAACCCCGCAACATACCACCAACATGTCCCACCCACTCCCCGGACGAATCGATGTACACTCTCATTTTCTTCCGCCATTTTATCGTACCGCACTAGCTGATAATGGGCACTTGAACCCTGACGGCATGCCTGCCATCCCAGAATGGTCTCTTGAGCGCCATCTTGAGATGATGGCCACGGCCAACGTATCCAAGTCCATCCTTTCCGTATCCTCGCCTGGGACGCACATTGTACCCGGCAAAGACGAATTGGGTCGGGATCTAACGCGCCAATGTAACCACTATGCTGCGCAGCTTAAGAAGCAGCATCCCGATAAATTTGGCGTGTGGGCTGCGCTACCATTACCAGACGTCGAAGCTGCGTTGGTAGAAATTGAAACGTGCATTGATGAAGGAGCAGAGGGTTTCGGGCTAATGACCAACTACCATGGGAATTATGTCGGTGAAAAAGCGCTCGATTGCGTCTTCGACAAACTCAACCAAATTGGCGCAACCGTTTTTATTCACCCTACAAAACCATGCATAAAGCATGGCAATATGACATCGACTGCGCAGACCACTGATGCGCTGCCCTTTGGCGACCAATACCCTGTTCCCATTTTTGAATTTTTCTTCGATACCGCGCGCGCTGTCATCAACCTCTTCACCACAGGAACCGTGGATCGCTGCCCAAATATCAAGTTTGTCATTCCGCATTCCGGAGGTGCTTTGCCACCGCTGATGACACGCTTCATTCAGTTTTCCCGTGTGGTGCCCGGTGGGAGGGTATTGAGTGCTTCAACAGTACGACGCCAGCTAGAAACCCAGTTTTATTTTGATCTAGCTGGCTTCGTCTTTGATGGAGAAAGTGGTGGGAGCGGACAGCTAAAAGCGTTTGTTGAGGGATTCAACATTTCGCATGAGCAATTGATGTATGGGAGCGACTTTCCCTTTACACAAACGCAGTTCGTCAAGTCATTCGCAGATCAGATGAAGGATGGCCTGGAGAATCTCTTCAATGAGGAGCAAAGAAATGCGATATATGAAGGTAACGCGGTGAAGCTACTAGAGGAGGGTAACTAGGCAAGAATGAGGGTAACCATGCAGGAATGAGGCATGGACGGCTCTGAGAGCCGAAGACACCAAGTTGTTTTTGTAGCGACTTTTATATATACTTGTACGGGTTCATGATACCATTCTAATTAGTTGTTAGTCTATCATCCAAAGGGATCCGTGCGGGCACCACTTACGGGATCATATAGATTTTTGATCTGCTTCATCAACTTGATCATGGTCTCACTCTTACTGTAGCCAATGTACGGTTTCTTGGTCACACCCAAGCCGTGCTCGGCACTAATGCTGCCATTTCGCTTATGTACCCACTCGTATACAAAAGGCTCAAGCTTCTTCTCCACAGTTTTGTCGAACTTCCTTACTGGGATGTTCAGGTGCAGGTTGGCATCGCCCATATGGCCGTATCCTACAACATCAACAACCGGGTGCGTAGGATCACTACCCAGAAGGCCAGCCTCGGTCAAACGGTCGCGCGTCTCATTGACCAGGTCGTAGAGCTCTGCAATCGGTATCGACAAGTCATACTTGTAGACACCACCGTCATGGCCAAGACACTCGGTAATGCCTTCACGCCATGACCATAGTTCCTGAATTTGGGTTTGGTCTTGAGCGAGAACACCGTCCGAGACAACCTCAGTCTCCATGACGTGCTCTAGGAATGATTGCAGTTTCTTTAAGGGGTTAGCGGCGGCTGTATATCCGAAGGAAAGTAGAATGCCTTACCTCACTGTCGTGGTCTGAATTGGAGCCGCTGGTCTCAATCAAGCAGTAGAAAGGATGCTCGCCTTCGAGTGGCATCTTCTTGCCAGTTACCCTGTTGACCAACTTTTGTGTCCGTCCGTCCATAAGCTCAAATGCTGACAAGATCTCAGAAAGGTGACTTTTGGCCTCAATGTATGCTTTCTGGACTTTGTCGTAGCTTTCGAGGCCAAAGTATGCGACGTTGACCGCAGGCGATCTTCGAGGGCAGATGATTGAAATCTTTGTGATGATGCCAATTGTGCCCTCTCCGCCAATGAAAAGCTGCTTCAGGTCATATCCGGTATTGTTCTTACGAAGGGTGGAAAGGTCGTCGACAATAGTGCCGTCTGGAAGTACCGCCTCAAGACCTAGTACGTTTCCGTGGAAGCTGCCATAGCGCAACAAACGGAGACCACCAGCATTGGTGGCGACATTACCACCGATGTAGCATGATCCTTTGGCACCGAGGTCTAATGGAAAGATGTGGTTCTTCTCGGCGAGAAAGTTGTCGGCATTCTCCAAAATGACACCAGCATCAGCGACTAGGATACCAGACACTTCATCGAAGGATCTAATTTGGTTCATCTTCTGCATGTTAATAACAATCTCATCGAAAACCGGCACGGATCCGCCGACAAGGCCAGTGTTACCACCCTGCGGAACTACGGCCAGCATATTGTCATTGCAGTATTTGAGAATCTTGCTAACTTCTTCGGTAGAGCTGGGCCTTAGAACTAGTTTGGTGTGGCCGCGGAACTTGCGCATCCAGTCACTGTTGAAGGGCTCGATATCCTGCGATGCATCCTTTGAAACACCATCGATGACAGCCGACTCTGAGCCTAGCAGAGTCTTGAAATAATTTACATGCTCTTCGTTCAATTTGGTGAATTTTGAGTCACGCTGGAGATGGGGGTACCTGACCGGCTTAGCGAAGTTGGAAAGCTTGCGCAAATGTGAAGGCTTACGACTCCGAGGTGTGTTTAATTGCTTTTGAGGGCGCGGTTGGGCCCTTAACGCCACCATGCCCGTCAGGTTGGTGAGGCTCCGAAGTCGCTGACGAGGTACCGGTCCAACGAATTTGACTTGACAGTCGCAAACATTGGTAGCGTGATGACGAACGCGAAGAGAGTGCAGTTCGCCGCAGCGTCGACGATACCAAGCGCGCCGAAGAAGCCATGGCAATTAGTGATGAAGAAAAAGCGAATTATTCCTGTCACCTTCGGTGATAGCAAACAAGGATGACATAACAGGAAACAAGGTGCACGTGCCGCAATCCTTGGCGTCGTTTAGGCGGGAGCATCGACGCGGCCAGCTCTGGAGCTCCCGCGAGCAGCTTGTCGCCTGTATCAACTCCCTGCCCCGCCTTCCTGCTGAGTTTCACCTTCGAATTCCAGAGATAGAGAAAGAAGCCAAAGCCATAGCACGCAAATTATCCTACAATGGCGTCTGGTTACGATCGAGCTCTCTCCGGTACGAGCATATGCCGCTTAGAGTTTGATGGTTTAGCTAATGATATCAGTCTTCAGTCCTGATGGTCACGTCTTCCAGGTCGAATATGCGTTGGAGGCTGTCAAGCGAGGTGAGCACCGGCAGCGAAAGGAGCTGCAAAAGCAAAGACTGATGTGCCCAGGAACATGTGCTGTTGGTGTCAAAGGCTCAGACATAGTGGTACTTGGATGTGAGAAGAGATCAGCAATGAAGCTACAAGATACCCGGATTACCCCCTCCAAGATCTGCCTCGTCGATACCCACGTCGCTCTCGCTTTCGCTGGACTCAACGCCGATGCCCGCATCTTGGTCGACAAGGCCCGCCTGGAAGCACAATCACATCGCCTCACCGTCGAAGACCCTGTATCAATAGAGTATATTACGAAATACGTTGCCGGTGTGCAGCAGAGATACACACAGAGTGGTGGTGTCCGTCCGTTCGGCATCAGCACGCTCATAGTCGGCTTCGACCCCAACGACAAGACCCCGCGCCTGTACCAGACGGAGCCCTCCGGTATCTACTCAGCATGGTACGTCCTTGATCTGGTCCGGGTATTTGATTGCGCTAATGCAGAGACAGGAAAGCGAATGCGATTGGCCGATCAAGTAAGACCGTCCGCGAGTTTCTCGAGCGCAACCACAAGGAAGGCATGGACAGGGAGGAGACAATCAAGCTCACGGTCAAGTCACTGTTAGAGGTTGTGCAGACGGGCGCAAAGAACATTGAGATTGCCATTATGGCACCGGGCAAGCCGATCGAAATGTTGCCAGTCGAGGATATTGAGAATTACGTTGACAACATCAACACGGAGAAGCAAGAGGAGGCGGCAAATAGGAGGCCCGGAAGGCAACCTGGCACAGGGCAGGCAGCCATTCTTACCCGTCAGACTCCCGGCGAAGGCTCTGGAGCTGGTGGAGCATAGAGAGACACGGATAATGAGTGATGGCGAAAAAGGCACGAATGACATTGATGTGGTAGAAGGTTAGACTTGATGAACCTTTCTAATACAGATGATGACGAGCTATTGCCAACGAAGAGCATATGTGTAGCATGTGACGATGCATTTCTGTTTGGCCAGTCCCCCGCTTGGTGCGTGACGGTGTTTTGTGGCGTAGTGATTGCGGCGCTGATTGCAGCTTGTGTTTGCTGTGGTGGTGATTGGGGTGGAGAGGGTCATGTTCAGCCCAATTTGTAGGAAGCCTCTTTGACGTCGAAGATGCTTGGGAGCTGGTCGCTCCGAACACGGTCGTCCTTCAACATCCTGGATAGCGAGTTAGATAAGGGGCCATGGGCCAGCGGGAGGGGGCGGGGACATGCCTTGAGTCCTTGCGCACGTCTTCGCCCTCTACCTGCAGTGAGGCCTTGGGTGTCTTGGCCTCGAGGACAAAGTGGTTGTCACAGTGCGGGCAGTATTCGTCGCTGCGCCTTGTCAGCCCATGTGCCCAGGCAGAGGGAGGCTTTGGCGTACTCACGCATCCTCGAACTCGCGCGCATCCTTGCGAAAGGCCTTTTTGCACTTTTTGCAGATGAAGGTCATGTCAAAGGTCTGCATGAGCGGGTGGTTGGACTGCTCCTCATGGCACTGTGCGCAGTCGAACCATTTTTTGCCTGGTCACTCGTGGTCAGCAAAGACACGCCGCCGTCGTCTTCGTCTCTGATCGTCATGGTGGCGTATTAAACATACAGCAGGGGGAGCGGATGGAGACCTGGGCGTTGAGGATGTGTTTGCTACATGGATCATGGGCGTCAGCGGGCTGGCGGCGGAGGTGGCGGCGGAGGAGGAGGAGGAGAGAGGGGCTCGTTACCACATGGCGGGCGAGGGCAAAGGCGAGGGCCAGCAAACGTCAATGTACCGTAGTAGTGTGAAGTATGGGCGTGTGTAGAGGTTGGATGCAAGCTGTGCTAGTCTGGCGTGTGCGAGGGTCGTCAGCCATTCGCCCGGTGCCTGATGATCGCCTGGCCGGGGCGGTGGTGTGCATGTGCGGTGCAGGGTTCCGGGGCAGGGCGCTGGCGGTTCCTGGGCAGTGCCATTGCCATGGCGCAGCATGGCCGCCCATGCCATGACGAGGCCACAGACACGCACACGCACACGCACACGCACGACGACATCCACAACGACACCGCCCTGGATCGTCAGCCTTACCCTACCCTGACCCAACAACATGGCCAGCGCCCGCCAGCCCGCCAGATGACTGCGCCGTTTGTTGCTGAAACAATCTCACACCCCCCGGCCGTTGCCCGTGTTGTTCCTTGTCCCCGAAGGACAGTATACGCGTCTCCACTAGGGAGCCCTACGGACAGCCTGCCTGGTCTTTGGGCCTCGACATAAACACGCCAAACAACCAACTTCTGTCGCTGCATGCTGCCCGCCCCCGCCAAATGGGAAGCCGTCCTCGGTCGTCAATGAGCATCTACAGGATTCCCTCTGGTGCCGGCTGACGACAAAGTCTCTCCCCCCACCACCACCACCATCACCACCACCAACACGCCCAACAAAGCACAAGCCATCCCGCCATGGACAACTCACCAGAAGAGAATATGGATGATTCGTCCATTGTAAGCCTGCTCGCACATACATATGGCATATCATAGGAGAAGGGACCCATCCACTGACCCCGACCACAGAAGCCTGTTTCCTCCTTGCGCGCCCAATTCGAGAACCTGCTTAGCAGCAACAAGTCGACATCTTCCCTACCAGCCGCCCGTCAGCGCTCTCCCGGTGCTACTGATCGCCTTCCTGCGCCCGACGACAACCGAAGGTCGGATGGGCGCATTTCCCTCGACATACCCAGAGAGTATGTTTCTCACGGTTCCCTCAGCGTGGCTGACTACAGCGGCTCCGGCTCAGTGACGCCGCGGTCCAATACACTTGGGCGCATGCCCTGGAACAGCAGTGGGAAGCCACGACCCACGTCTATGATGGCCTTCTCACCCTCACCCCCCAGATCACCCACCAATTCGCCGCCCAAAGTCCTGGTCCAGTCTCCGAAACCTTCCCCCAAACTTGGACCCGGATCGCACATTTATGCGCCGCAGCCCTCGCGACCGACCTCTCATGCCGCTCTGGACTCCTCTGACGGCTCAAGCCGCACCAACGATCCGCAAAAGAGCGACCGCCCGACCGCCTCTGCGCCCCCAGTGCCTCCGCCTGTGAATCGGGCTGGGAAACCCAAGATAGCCCCAAAGTCGCATTCGGTGGATACGGCAGCGCGCGCGAATCTGGCGCCAGAGGCCACATCAGACGCCGTTAACCTGTCTCCCTTCAGCACACCACCCAGTAGCAGCGAGGAGAGCGCCAAGGGCGAGCCACCGTATGCCAACTCGGGCTTCCCCAAGCCCAAGACGAATTGGGCAAACAACGGATACTTTCCACCTCCTCCGGTCCATCCTGCCGTGGCTGAAAAGTCATCTTCCCTCGAGTCTCGCCAAACAGGAAAGCAACCCATGAAGAAGGCTGCACCACCACCATTGCCAAGTGAAATGCCAGATGACCGCCCCACACTACCCGTACGGAGAGAAAAGGACAACTTTGATTTGCGCAAGAGTGTGCAAATTCAGAGAGCGGTTCCGCCAGAGTTGCCTGTGCGCCGATCTCTTGACCAGTCCCGCCCTACCCAGATAGGACAAGAGACGGAAAGTAGATTCAGATTGCCTCCGAGACGAACAAACACCACCGGCCACTTGCCCAGGAACCCCGCGAAGCCTATAGAGCCTCCGAGACCGCCGCCCCCACGAAACTCTGGGGAAATGAGACGACCTTCTCAGGCAGCGCCAATGCCAGCCTCGCAGCTATCGCAGCCGCGCTACTACGACTCAGACGAAGAGGACACGGATGGAGACAAACAGCCAATCACTGCTCTAACAGAATATCCAGACTCTTCTCAAGCAAACCGTAGACCACCAGTATTTCCTGACGGCACAACCGGAATTCCCACCGGCTACGAAACCAAGCTCTTTGCCATCTGTGGCGAGTATATTTGCACCACAGGATACGTGACGAATGTGTGGAATATTCTGACCGGACGGTTGCTCATGAGCTTGTCGCATGGCGATACAGTCAAAGCTACAGCGATTGCATTCAGACCAGCAAAAGATGTCGAGGATGAAGGAAAGAGATTATGGCTGGGAACAAACACTGGCGAGATGCTTGAGATTGATATCCCCACACAAACTGTCGTGCATACCAAGGCTAATGCACATACGAGGAGCGTCATTATAAAAATCTTCCGATATGCCTCAGAGATGTGGTCCATGGATGAAGATGGTGCAATCCACATTTGGCCGGCTGACGAGCTCGGGTGCCCGTCTTTGCAGCAAACTCCACATACATTCCGCATTCCTCGAGGCAGCACTTTCTCAATCGTATCTGGGTCGGAGCTTTGGGTAGCCTCGGCCAAAGACATCCGAGTCTACTCACGCACCATGGACAGTAACCATTTTGTCCAACTGACAGAAGGACCCCTTTCGCAACTCAATGTTGGCGATGTGACTTCTGGAGCCATCATCAGCAGTCAGCCCGATCGTATCTACCTTGGCCATGCTGATGGCAAGGTCACAATATACGCCAAGAAGACTCTCGAATGTCTCGGAGTTGTCAATGTCAGCGTATACAAGATCAGCTCATTAGTCGGTGTAGGCGATTTCCTGTGGGCTGGCTATAGTACGGGCATGATCTACGTGTATGACACGACCTCTAATCCCTGGAAGGTTCTGAAAGACTGGAAGGCCCATGAAAAACCAATAGCCGGAATATTGGCAGACCGCACCAGCATCTGGAAGCTTGATAGATTCCAGGTAGCATCGCTAGGAACCGATTCCATGCTGCGCATTTGGGATGGTATGATGAAAGAAGACTGGCTTGGTAAGCTTACATATGGTCGATTGATCATTGTGCAAAATACTAACACACGTAGAAACTCTAATGCAACAGCGCGATTCCGAGTATTGCGAATTCCGAGAACTCTCGGCGCGAGTCATGACCTGGAATGCTGGTGCAACCAAGCCCACCACAATCCGCGGCACAGAAGAAGATCGAAACTTCTTCCGGGAATTACTCGAGCCTGCGAACCCGCCGGACATTCTAGTGTTTGGTTTCCAAGAGCTAGTGGACCTGGAAGACAAAAAGATAACCGCTAAGAGCATTTTCAAAAGAAAGAAACACAAGGAGACGTCCGAGCATGAGCACATGTCTCACCAGTACCGAGCATGGCGAGATCACCTTGTGCGTGTCTTGGATGAGCAAGTCCCTCGGCAAAACTATGTATTGTTGCATACTGCGAATCTTGTCGGCCTTTTCACTTGTGTCTTTATCAAGGAGTCGGAACGGGCCAACATTCGTGACGTGTGTGCCGCAGAGATCAAACTTGGATTCAGCGGCCGCGTGGGAAATAAAGGCGCTCTTGTAGTGCGCTTCTTCATTGACGATTCTTCCTTATGTTTTATCAACTGCCACTTAGCAGCTGGCCAGACACAGACGGTACATCGCAACAACGACGCGGCTGCCATCATGGAGAGTGCTCCTCTGCCAAAAAATCGCTCGCCGACCTCCTGTGCAAACTTCTTCGTCGGAGGAGGTGACGGTTCCATGATCTTAGATCATGAGATTTGTATCCTCAATGGCGATCTCAACTACCGCATTGATGCCATGCCTCGTAGCTCAGTTGTTGCCGCAGTCCAGCAAGGAAATCTGGCCAAGCTTCTCGAACGCGATCAGTTGCTTCTGTCACGGAAACGCAACCCTGGTTTCCGTCTCCGTGCGTTCACCGAGTCGCCTATCAACTTTGCTCCGACGTACAAATACGATCCAGGAACAGACAACTACGACACTTCTGAGAAGCAGAGGTCGCCAGCATGGTGTGACCGTCTCCTGTATCGCGGTCTTGGTAGAATCAAACAGTTGGAATACCGGCGGCACGACACCATCAAAGTCTCAGATCACCGGCCTGTCAGTGGAAAATTCAGACTCCGCGTGAAAACGATCAATTCGAAGAAACAAGACGCTACAAGAGACAAGGCCGAGGTGGAGTTCGAAGCGGTGCGACGGCGGATAGCAGGAGATATCAAGTAAGTGGTAGAAGTCCTGATTGGTTTCTAAGGAATGCTAACATAACTCCAGGCTGGACTATCTGATCAATGTCTTCGGCTTGTCCAGTAGAGAAGCGCAAAAGCTACTTAAGGGGACATGAGCGCACGCGACACATGATGAACAATCGCTGTGTAAGCTTTGAGCTACCCGTTCCCGTGCACCCGGACTATAGCGTGGTTTTCAAACAGCCTCACGGAACAATGACTTGTGCACCTACAAACGTGTGATGCAGTCATGACTTAGCAGGCATATGGTTACCCGAGGCGCCAGGGAGCGAGCTACGGGCTCACAACAGACAAGGATGCAAAGTCGATCGTGATGAAATGGGGGGATAGCGGGACACTAATGACGTTTTAACGAATGGGGCAGCGTAAAAAGCATTGCATTGAAAGGCGAAATCTGGGCTTCCCATCTGAGCGATAAAAAGGCGCTTTCTTTTGGGCGATCGGTACCCGCAATGATACACAAGGCGAATCTAGAGCGTGTGTTGCCGCGTAGTAGTAGTGGTAGTATTAGTTCACAGTGGGCGGTCATGGTGACGTCAGATGCGCGTATGGCAACAAATAAAGCATCAATAATGACGGTGAACAACCATCAAAAGCACACAAACTCTCTTCACTTCACTACACTTCACTTATGTCCGCAGTCTCAATTGCATTCCGTCGGTCACCACTGCTCACATCCTCAAGCGCTCTATCTCGTACACGCCAACTAGTCTCGCACCTCACACGACAGCAATTCTCATTCTCTCAGACTTCTTTCAGAATGGTCCAGGATCAGAGCCGTGGTGAGGAGACGACAGGATTGTCAGAGTGGAAGCAACGCCCCCCGTATCGCATCCACGAGAAGAACGAGGATTTCGATGTCAAGTACGAAGCCAACTGCCACTGCGGAAAGGTCAAGTATCAGATCAACCGGAGAGAGCCTCTAGATAGCAAGCTCTGCCATTGCACGACATGCCAGACTCAGCACGGTAAGCACTGGCTTGCGAACCTACCACCACCATGAGTAATACTAACCCCTCGCAGCTGCACCTTTCCAGTGGGCCGCTATTTTCCACAAGACAGACATCAATTTCACCCACGGCCACCACAACCTCGAGTGGTACGACCCTACTGAGAAGTCCGTCGCGCACAAGCTCCCATGCAAGGTCCGCTGCTCGTACTGCCACTCACCTATCATGGACGAGGGCCGCAACATGATCCTGCTGTTCCCTTCGCTGGTGCACCTCAAGACAGATGAAGACAAGGCCTACTTCAAGCCCCGCTGCCACATGTTTTACGGCCAGCGCGTCATGGATATCCCCGATGGCCTGCCCAAGTGGAGTGGGCTCAGCGGCGAGTCGGATCTGATTGAGGATAGTCCACCTGATTTGGTCAGAGAGACGGAGCGTAAGCGGGAAGAAGAGAGGAATAAGAAGATGTCGGAGGGAAATCCGGATGAGGTTACCAAGGAGGGGACTCAGGGTAGGAAGGAAGGTACTGGCTCCAACACTGCCTAGATGTTGAAGTTTGGGCTCAGGCGGTGCAATGCCCATTTGCAGTTTCAGTAGCTACTGCTCCTGGTATCTTTGATGGAGGCGAGGGAGCAGAAGCATAGACGGAATGTAGTGTATGAATAGATACCCGAACGGTAACAATAGCGAGTAGCTTATTCTGTATATTTCTTGCCAGAACTCACTCTTCGTACACTTTCGTTACCCTTGGAGAGCATATTCACTCGAAACAAGTTGCTGATCCAACCAAGTTTCCTCTTCTCTACCCCCCACCACCACCACCACTACTACTACGGTAAGTTGTATTTTTTATAATTAAATATAACGATCTCAGTTAATTATTTGCAACGATACGTCCCGGATGCAGCCTAATACTACATTTAATATATAATCTCACTCAGGAAACGTTGCCAACGATAATAGTAGGAGACTAGCAAATCAATCAAATCTTTATCAATGATATTAAGTCAAGCTCAATCGTTGTAAACGATGCCCAACGACGACGTTGCTAGCAGCCCCTCGCGCAGCCCCCCCGGCCGCCCTAAGGGTGGCAAATCGTACGCAACGAGGTTCACCGAACTGTAAGTGAGAAAACGCATAAGTTACTTTTGTATCTGAAAGTGAAGAAGATGGCGCCTAACGTGGGAAAGATGTATAAAACAGCGCTAAGGATAAATTACCACATTAGCGTAAGCGCTAGAGCTGCCTTCGAAACCATGGCGTCAAGTACCACGAATAATCGGAGTGGGAGAGCTTCTGCCCGCTGGGATGGACAAGGGGGCGGGCTTGGCAAGATGCCCGAAGCAAAGTGGGGGATGGCAGATTATAGATTGAGGCAAAGTGCCAAGGCGAATGTGAGTCGGACTGTGAAACAAGATCAGAGCCGTGCTTTGGCGGTCTTGGGCCTTGTTTTGTTTTTGCGAGACTTGGCCGTCGCTTAAATAGGCTTGGGCAATGGTTGGCATTCCTGCCTTAATTAAACATTGAGATTAGAACGCTGCAAGCATTTCTTCCGAGTGGATCCCATGATAGCGCCGTGTGGGGGGGACGTGATGGGAATAGATGAAGTCCATGTCTTGGGTCACCACTCCCAGCGTCACCATGGACAAGACACCGAGTATAAGTATGGCCCAGTTTGCCTTGCTGTAGAAATCATCGCAGTCCACGACTTTCGATTCCCACTCATTCATTCATTCGCTTCTTCCAACTTTCTCTTCGTTTGGACATATATTCAATTTACTCTTTACTCCTCCAACATGAAGGCTGGTGCTCTCCTCGCTCTGCTTGCGGCGCCTATGGCGGCCAATGCCCACTACATCTTCAACATTCTCGTCGTCAACGGCCAGACCATTGGTGGCGAGTATGCCTACACTCGTAAGAACAGCAACTCCTACAACCCCGTCATCACCAACGAGATTGTCAACTCCAACGACCTCCGCTGCAACAGGGGCGCCGTTGCTGGCAACACCGGCACCTACACCGTCAAGGCCGGTGACAGGATCGGCTTCAAGATCTTCAACAACGAGAGGATCGAGCACCCCGGTCCTGGATTTGTCTACATCTCAAAGGCTCCCGGAAAGGTCAAGGACTACGATGGCAGCGGTACCTGGACCAAGGTCATGGAGAGCGGTCTCGCCAACCCCAGCGCCCCTGGTGTTGACAAGAGCTGGGCCAACTGGGACAAGGATAGGCTCGAGTGGACTATCCAGAAGAGCATTCCTGCTGGTGAATACCTCGTCCGTGTCGAGCACATTGGTCTTCACGAGGGTCACGTGTAAGTAACCACTTCAATGGTACTCGAGACATGAACTAACCCCTCTCTAGTGGCAAGGCCCAGTTCTACATGGAATGCTTCCAGCTGAACATCCAGTCCTCTGGCACTGGAACCCTCGGCCCCACTGTCAAGATTCCCGGTCTCTACTCCGCCAACGATGCCGGTATCAAGTTCAACAAGTGGAACAACCCCAAGTCTTACCCCATGCCCGGCCCCAAGCTCTACGCCGGACAGTAAGCGATTCGCATTGCCAGCCAATCGTCAAGCAAACAAGCAAGCATTCATGCCAGCTGCCCAGTCAGCACACAGTCGAGGAGGAAAGGGTGTTTTTGTTCATATCCGCCCCGAGTGGCGCTTCACTTCTCTCTCTTAGCATATATATGACCAATGAGACTATGCTTTGTTTCCCGACCTCATTGTTTCTGACCATTGTGATGCATCTCAGGCCCATTTCCACACTAGGGGCCCGAACCTACTTGTACCCATCGTTCATCACGTGATCGTCCCCTTCAACCCAACAGAAGCGCGGTTAAGATTCTGATAGTCTAGAAAAAGCATGCATGCTTGTATGGATATAGCTATGGTCAGGCCACCAAGGGTTCACGGACGGGTTCGGTTCTAGTTGGGTAGCTTATGACAGCCCTATCGAATGCAAGCCACCAGCCACGCCTGAATAGGCTACTGCATAGAGAGAGATGCACTTTGTTTCTGTGCTTGTTATCCAAGCCAAGTTTCTCGAATCACAATTACCGAGCTTCTCTGCCTACTGCTGCTCTCCAGAACATGCCGATGCCGGGATCTTGCTTATGATCTTCCCGCGGAGCCCATCATGCCCGATGACAGAGGTGGCCCAGGTGCCTCAAAGGGATTTTGCTGCGTACCGCCTTGAACAGCATGGTAGCGACCAAAAAGAGCGCATGACAGCAAATCTTGCACCATCACGGCTAAGCGTCATGGGTTGATGGCGGAGCGGCTTGTTTAGCGCATCGACGCTCAGCCGCATTGACAATCCGCCCCGAGAGGTCCTGAAGGTGATCTGGTTCCCGTCGTGTTTTTTCCCACAACACGGCGTGTGCGCAGCGCAGCGTGGGAACGAGGACGGGAGAGGGCGGATCCCAGTGTGCTGCAAAGCTGCCCTGCATTGCTCCATGCATGGGGCGGTACGTACTTGGAAGCATACATGAGCGGTTGGAGGTGCAGCTGGCTAGAGGGATGGATGGAGGTGAGGGCTGGCTGACGTGTTGGCGATGGGTGGGGCGGGGCGCTTGTGGCAGTCGCACTAGTGGGCAGGCGATGCTGTTGCTGGGGAAGCGGCGACCTGGGTCGGTAAACACCAAGCCAAGGCGAGACGTCAGTCGCATGGGCCCTGCTTAGTTAGCTCTGCTCTGCTCTGTTCTGCTATACCGCTGCCCGCTATCATTCGGGGTCTGGCTACCTTCTCCGTACCGCCCTCCATCCTCTGTTATTGCTACCGTCGATTGTTGTCTGTCGCGCCCTTTGCCTGGCCGACGCATCCTCTCGCTCCTGACCAGCGACGCATGTGATCCACCTCGTTACACATCCCAGCCGTTGCAGGTCAACCACATATACACAAACACAACCACAACAACAGACCTAATCCTCGCCATGGCCGTCGGTCAGGCGCTGCCCACGCGCTTTCCCTGCTGGTGCAAAGCAGTCTACTCCTGGGGCGGAGAGGTAAGTCTACCTCCAAAGCTGTCTCATGCTGCCGCACCTGACCTGACCGCTGTCTCCAGACCAAGCGAGACCTAGGATTCATAGAGGGAGACCTGATCGAGGTCCTCAACGCAGGTGATGGCTCTTGGTGGATGGGCCGTCTCAAGCGCGACAGGCGCATGGTCGGCTTGTTCCCATCCAACTTTGTCGAGCTGCTCAGTGAAGACTACCAGCCATGGGCACGCAATGGCAGTGGTGGGAGCTTCTCGAGGCAAAGCAGTGTGCAGGAACAGCCCAAACCTGTGCCACAGAAGCAAAAGAGTATGTTCAGGAAACCCTTCACTGCCTATGCTGCTGCAGGCGCCCCGAACCCTGCCGCTGCCGCCCGCGAAAGGCTCCGTGCGGGTGGCATCAACTCCGCAAACGGCACTGTCAAGACGAAGTCGCCATATTCATCCATGAAGCGCCTGTCTCAAGACAGTAGTGAAAGCCCGTCGCCATCCGCCCCCTCTAAAAGAGCGCCCTCGAATCTGCGCGCCGTATCCCCACGACCAGCTTCCAAGAGAACACCCGCAGCCCGAGCAGTCTCCCCAGCTCCACCCTCACGTCACGGCTCACGCATACGCGCCCATTCTCCCGCTCCACCATCACTCTATCAATACCAACAGCCTCGTGGTGTCTCACCCGCGCCTCCTGTTCAATACCAGCGCTATAGCAGAGCAGTGTCTCCTGCACCGCCGCCACAACCAGCCTATGACCCATACCGTGCCGCATCGCCCATTCCGCCAACTCAGTATCAACAGTATCCGCGAGGAGCGTCACCCGTTCCACCAACCCAGTATCAGCAGCATCCACGAGCCGTATCGCCTATACCACCTACTCAGTATCAACATCAGCGAGCCGTGTCACCTATCCCGCCAGCGCAGTACCAGCAGCATTCTCGAGCCGTGTCCCCAGCACCATCATACCAATACCGAGCTTATGACAGAGGTCCATCTCCAGCTCCTTCATTCCGACGACCTTCGCACACACCATCGCCAGTCCCATCTTTTCAGTATCGCGCATACGACCGAGGTCCTTCACCATCGCCGTATCAACACCAACTAGACCACAGCCGTGGCCCCTCACCTGCGCCGTACCAAGATGACCTCGAGGAACCCATTGACTCTCCACCACCGCCACCTCCGCCGCATCGCGTTACCTATAACCCTAGTCGATCCCCCTCTCCAGCTCCTCCATCGCATCTTGGTTACCACACGCCCGAACCGCCTTCGCCTGACCCGAGGTCACGTGGCGGTCACTTCACGCCTTCACCACTTACGACAGCAATGAACGACGTCATGTCCTCTTTGCAAGATATGACCACGACACAAAGTAATGAATCGCCTGAGCAAGCTCCATCACCGTCAAACCCATGGTCACCAGAAGCCTTTGACCAAGTATACCAGGCGTCTGCGCAGAAAGTTAGAGCACAGTCAGCAATGAATCCGGATGACGATGACGATGATGAAGCCCCGCCAGATGTCAACAATTACATGCAGCGCATGGAGAATCGTTTACGCCGAATGCAACAACAGGAGAAGAACAGTGGCAATGACATGCTTATGGATGATGATCAAGGACCCACGGTACCGTTGAAGGCGGCAAATCAGAGACCAGGATCGTCCATGGGTGGCATTGAGCAAGAGATGGAGCGGAAGGGATCTAGGATACTCCGGAATCGCAAGTCCGCCTATGACATTGGTCGTAACGCGCTTGGCCGTACCTTTACGAGCAAAACGAATTCGACGACAACAACGGCAACGACTCTCGCTAGTAACAGCACTAACCGCAGCTTGATGTCTGGACACTCCGCTACGAACATGAGTGCTACAAGTGCTGGCAGCTATTATCGCAAGAAGTTTGGCAAGGATCGCCCGAAGAGCCTAATGAACATAAAAGACATGCCAGGGAAAGGTTACGGATTCGATGACGGCCGACCAGAGACGCCTTTCACTGGTGTGACCTATCACTCAAGCCATGCCTCCCAATCGCGACCCGGTTCGAGCGATCAACAACAAGCCGTTGCCAGCACACAAACCAGCGACGATCCTCATCCACTTGGTGGTTTGAGGCAACCAAAGGCGAAGCGTAGCGGATTCTTTAGAAAGATGATCGACACTGCAAAGACACAAGCAGCCAACGCTCGTAGCACGATCGATACAATCAGTCGGCCTGCATCCCGAGCAGCTAGTCGCGCTGCAGGTCGTTCTACCAGCCGCGCTGCAAGTCGCATGGACGGTCCAGAGCAGACCGGTGTTGAAGGCGGCCCGGCCACTCACCCAGCAAGCACTTCAAGGGATATAGGTCTTGGAACAGTGGATTGGGTGCAGGTGCGAAGGGACATCAACCGATCTAATTCGTTGAGCAAAAATGAACGCGCGGAACGTGCTGAGAGGTGCCAAATGATGGATTATCCCGTCTTGAACCCGATTGACATTCTGAATGAGTCTGTCCAAGGCGACGAAGGCCTCGATGGACTTCCCATTACAAATCCAACGGATTTCTCAGCTTGCAGTCTCTCCCATGTAGACAAAAGCGCACGTTTCATCAACAGCATTCCTCTGGGAACAAACCCTGCCACGTTGGCACAAGGCTACATTTGCCGCCCGTATAGGAGCGATATTCAGCGGCTCCGCGCCATCTTCACTTGGGTCAGCGAACGCATCTCATGGGAAGAAGATTTTGAGGGCGAGATGGACCCGCGCCATGTGCTGCAAAGCAAGCGAGGTTGCTCGGAAGAAATTGCCATGGTGGTTGCTGAGATGTGCGCTTCCGTCGGTATGCACGCAGAGGTAATACGTGGCTATCTGAAGACGCCGGGCGAGCCTCTGGATCTCGAGTCTGTCGCCCGACCGAACCATTTCTGGAATGCTGTCATCGTGGAAGGCGAATGGCGCGTAATGGACTGCGCACTTGCCGGACCTACTCATCCAAAACGCGTGCATTATTCTACAGCTGGGTCGTCTGTCGCCGAGACTTGGTACTTCCTGGCCCGCCCGATGGAGATTTGCTACTCGCATGTGCCACTTCTCCCAGAGCAGCAACATATCTGTCCACCCCAGCCTCACGAGGTGCTGATGGCCTTACCCTGTGCAACGCCTACATACTTCCGACACGGCCTCAACGTGGTCAACTTTGACACCAGCGTGCTCAATCTGGACAACCTTGAAATGACGCATATTTATATCGACGTACCCGAGGATGTGGAGTGCGTTGCTGAGGTCGAGGCACGGTGCTACTCGCAGGATATAGATGGCGACTTATTCGAGAGTGGAGACGTTATTAAGAAGCCGGCCCTGGCACAGGCTGAGTGGTATGGAGGACAGAAGCGATACACAGTCAAGGCACTCCTCCCAACCGATGGAGGTCAAGGTGTGCTGAAAATCTATGCCGGACCTCGGGGACTGATGGTAAGAACTCTTCCAACCCAGTAGCGAAACCGGTTGACTAACTCTCTGCAGCATTCGAACAAGCTCAATCCTCACAACTTGGCTATTGGTCTGCCCATAACGCATTCTGGCATGAATCCTCCATACTCATTCCTAACTCTTCATCCCACGCCACATGCCCAGAGACACGATCTTTATGTTGCTCAGCCACAGTGCGCCAGTTTAGCTCTGAACAATACCTTTGTCTTTTGCGTCCGTCAACACCCATCGTCACTCACAAAGTCACCCGAGCCTAGCCCCGCAATGCACGGTCGATCTTCGCCTAATCCTTTTGCTCGCCCCACATCTGCTATGAGCATACAGAGCATATCTGCGACGGGCTCCAATTATACCAATCCGTCTCAGGCTTCTTCGGGCTCAGCAAGTAGCAACAGTAATAAGCCGGCCAAATTAGCGATACAGACGCCCTCTGGAAAAATCATTCGTTTGACAAGAAAAATTGAGCACATGAGCGCCATGAGTGAGGCTGATGGCACGGCATGGGAGACGGTCATCAAGATTGGTGAGAAGGGAACATGGCGAGGGTTGGTTCTTGCAGATCGTAGTGCGAGGTGGTGTGTATTTGCTCAATGGGAGTGTGCGTGAAGCAATTTCTCTTTGGGCGCATAAAACGCTCGCGATTTAGTTGCTTCTTCCTCTTCTTCGTGCCTTATTTGAGACCACTATTTGATGACTTGTAATGATGTAGCGTTTGGTGTTTAGCATACTAGCGACGGCTGCGATAGAAGTTTCGCATGATTATGGCGTCTTGTAGGATATAGGAGGGTGTGACAATACGATTATGGAGTATTCGGTGCTCTTTGTGCAGCTTTGAACAAATTGCGATTATCTGACTTTGGGTTATGCAAGTGACGTACATACGTTGAGCAGTCGTCTTATTGGTACGTAGCGACTCAAGTCACGGATAAGATAAGCGTCTGCCCCTCACTCTCGGTTTGATCCCCGCCACACCTTTTTCCAGGCCCGATCAACACTGAAAAGCTTCACAACGGGCCATCATGGACGCCGCTATTGCTGAATGGCAAGCCCGCGCCGAGGCGCTCAAGCCATTGAACCTCAAGCAAATCGAGCTCCACCTGCTTGAGCTGGATGCGCACCTCACTCTGCGCTCCCACATTGTTGGTTACACGCTCAGTGATGCAGACACCACAGTATGGAAGACGATCCGCGAGAACCGTGTGGCTCATGCCTTCGTCAAGCAAGACTTAATGAAGAGTCTGTGCCGCTGGTTTCGCTACATTGAGGAGGCGTACCCGCAGAGTGTGGTTGTTGTTAGTGGAGGACAGGGCAAGGAGGGAGCAAAGGGAAAGAAAGAGGGCGGCAAGAACGACGACGCCAACTACGACATCGGTCTTCAAGACGTTGGAGATGGTACCGGCATTGTCACGAGATTTCCCCCTGAGCCTTCGTAAGTTTCCCTGCGCAGTTGGAGTTGAAGCATTTGGAGCTGATTATCATGTTGCAGAGGTTATCTCCACATCGGCCACGCAAAGGCTGCGTTGCTGAACGACTACTTTGCGCATGAGAAGTACAAGGGCAAGCTGCTGCTGCGATTCGACGACACCAACCCCACCAAGGAAAAGCAAGAGTTCCAGGATGCTATTGTTGAGGATTGTGCGCTTCTCGGCATCAAGCCAGACTCTGTCTCGTACACCAGCGATTGGTTCGACCAGCTGTACGAGATGTGCGTACAAGCAATCAAGGATGGGCTGGCATACGCAGACGACACCATTCAGGAGAAGATGCGTGATGAGCGTATGAATGGCATTGCTAGTGCTCGTCGTGATTCGAGCGTCGAAGACAACCTAGCGCGCTTTGAGGAGATGAAGAAAGGCAACGAAGAAGGCCTGAAATGGTGTATTCGCGCAAAGATGTCTGTCGACGATCCCAACAAGGCCATGCGTGACCCTGTCATCTACCGCTGCAACCCTCAGGCTCATCATCGCACCGGGGAGAAGTGGAAGATCTACCCTACCTACGACTTTTGCTGTCCCATTGTTGATGCGCTCGAAGGCGTTACTCACGCTCTGCGTACCACGGAGTACAACGATCGTGACGCGCAGTACCAATGGTTCATCAAGAACCTCAAGCTCCGAAAGGTGCATAACTGGGGCTTTGCCCGCCTCAACTTTGTCAAGACTGTGCTGTCTAAGCGCAAGCTTACCAAGATTGTCGACGCCGGCATTGTTGGGGGCTGGGACGACCCGCGCATGCCCACTGTCCGTGGAGTCCGTCGCCGCGGCGCCGTCATCCCTGCTCTCCGCGAGTTCATCCTCAAGCAAGGACCATCCAAGAACATTGTCAATCAGGACTGGTTTGCGTTCTGGGCCACTAACAAGAAGCACATTGAGCCCACCGCGGCCCGTTACACAGCGATTGACGACGAAGGCCGTGTCCCTGTAACCATTATCGGTGCACGCGAGGGCATCACATCAGAAGACAAACCCAAACACGCAAAGTACGACCTGGGCACCAAGAAAATCGTCTTCAGCTCGTCGGTCCTCCTCGAGCAAGCCGACGCACAGTCCTTTGTCCAAGACGAAGAAATCACCCTCATGAACTGGGGCAACGCCATCGTCCGCAAAATCACTCACTCGCTCAACCCCGTCGACATCGCCAAATCGGGTCTCACAAGTGAAGCCCGCACCGTCACCGGTCTCGAACTCGAACTCCACCTCCAAGGCGACGTGAAGAAGACGTCCAAAAAAGTAACCTGGCTGAGCAAAGACCAGGATCTCGTCCCCATCGAACTCGTAGATTTCGACTACTTGATTACCAAGGATAAACTCGAACCTGAAGATACGCTTGAGGATTTCCTCAACCCAAACACTGAGACGCGCACAAAGGCGCTGGCAGATTGCAATGTTGCGGAGCTCAAGGTGGATGATATTGTGCAGTTTGATCGAAAGGGCTTCTTTAGGATTGATCGCGCTTTCAAGCATGGGGAGGCAGTTGTGGCGTTCCAGATTCCAACGGGTAAGAGTAAGTAAGACGGTGGTGGTGGTGGTGGTGGTGGTGGAAGAAATACGTGGATATATAGGTAGATGTAGGAAAACTTTACCAGGGGAATTCATGCGTGCCACCAACAGCCTCCATGGAGTAAAATAGAGGAGGCAAATAGGCGGATCTAGGTAGAAAACTGGGCACGGACACCCGCACATGCTGCCACACTAGTCCAGAATGGACTAGCGCACAGTGAGACGGCGTCACCTCGGCGTCATACTGTCAAACCTCAAGGAGAAGAAACCTTGCATTCTACTCATAAAAGACGATGCAACTGTTTGAAATCTATCCCATTTCGAGAAAGCACGGGGTCAAATAACACTTGCCATCCAAGCGCCTTCAGGGGCACTGCCTAGCCAGTCTGCATGCCTGCGGGAACCTCCTCCAGCGCCTTTTAGTACTGGACGAATGTCAGCTGCCGCGTCTCCAGCCTTGCCGGCATCTTACCCACCTCAGCTACATAACACCCGTAAATTTCCTTCTCCCGTGCCCTCAACTCTTCGACTTCGTTGACTAGTCTTTGGTTGTGTTCTCTGAGTCTCTCGATTTCACTTCTGAGTTGGGCACACTCTCTCGCGTGGTCAGCATTAGCACTCAAAAGTTGCCTAGAGGCCTCATTCAACGACTCCTGCAGAACCAGGAGGGCCTTCTGCTTGCGCTGGCGAAAGTTGCGCTGCGACTGTCGGTTTTGGGCCTTGCGCTTCGACTCTGGCTCCTCGGTGGCAGGCTTGCGGCCGGGCTTGGGGCGTGGTGGGACGACATGGGTCCTGCTGAGCGGGCCCCCGCCAGTCTGGGGAGGGCCAACGGTGGTGTCGGATTCAGGAGACAACGTGGCGGCGGAGTTGTGCGCAGGGCCTGCGGGGCAGGGGACGAGGGCTGCCAGTCTGTCAGTACCGACCAGTACCTGTTGTGCAGCCAACAGCCGCGGCAAACCGCGGGTGGGACGAGGGAAAAGCAATGGACGGGTGTACACTCACTTCGACTCGGTCGGCGGGAATCAGTATTTTCCGCGACCGCAGTGGGCGACTGAGGCGATACACCAGGTGAGTGGAAGGCGGCAGGTGATTGGAAGGTGGCGGGTGATTGGAAGGCGGCGGGCGAGGTAGTACGGCCAGCGGGTCTGTTCATGTAGTTGATGAGCATCTCTTCCCTGATGGCAGCCACCTCTTGTGGGGTATAGGTCTGGTGCGGATGGACAGGCGCGCGGCTATCAGATGGATATCCTAGTTTATCAGATCGAACCACCAAACCCCGAGTCCTGCCGCGCTCAGAGCGGAGCGGGAAAACTTACTGCCCGCCTGAAGCAGCGTGCCGCTGCTGTCAGCACTCCCGTCAAAGCTCAGTCTGTCAGATGCCATCGGCTGCTCAAGCAGCTCTGTATCCAAGTTCCAGTTGAAGTCCATGGCGATGTTGATGATTGCGAGTTGCGTCGCTGGATAGTAATGTACTGCCTGAGAGAATACACGCATTTGTCAGATGCTGTTCGCTACTTATATACTCCTGTGCTCGTTCCATTTCCAGCTACTTCCCTACTAAGCAGCGACGGACCAACCTACTGTGGTCGGCAACGACCATGGATCCCAAAGCTTGCACATTGTTTTGTCCAGCCCTCGGCCTCAACACGCTGACATTCTCCTCAAACCCGATTTGCTAGGTTCCATGAGAAAATTGAGGTAGAAACGTATCCGCTTCTCATCTACAGGATGGCGTTTGTCTATATCAGAACCAGCTTCCCTCATTATAGTCATAAGAGTCACTTCCAATTATGGTCCCCCGCCACGAGGTGCTCAATCTTCCTGCGTAAGTCTCCATACTTCTTGGACATATCAACCTCGACCAATCAAATCAGCCACGGGAGAGTGTCCCACAGTCCTTCCCAGCAGTGCCCAGCAACTATCTCTCACACGGCATGCACAATTCTCAAGATCTTTGGTATGGAAACGACGCGCTCTGGTTCATTCTACTAGCTCCAGTTGAGCGTACATTGGCAAAGCGGTCTTCTGAAACAGAGGCCCACCAAAACCCATAACCATTACCCAAAGCCTACATCGTGGCCCCTTGGCTTTCAAGATGCACACCTTTGCCCGACACCCTCAGCCTCAGAATCGCAAATTGCCCATGTTCCCTGCCCGCCGGACTTTTTACAAAATCTGCAGCGCCCACCTTGCAGTGCTCCCGTCCATCCTCTTGAGCCTCTACAGTGACTTCCTGGATCAGGCCGTGGAAATGCTATAGGGGACTTCATGATATCATGCTGTCCATCGCAATCAAGGCCAACACCTTGTACACTTCGAGACGCTGAACACATGGCTCCACATCAATAGAATTTGGGATAGCCGTCAACCGATGCAAGTCGCAACACCCCACATCGTAGGCAAAACGATGCTAGACAGTCGAAACCATCTTCACAACTCATCACATTTGCGTCACGAAACACCACGTGCACAGTCAACCCATTGTTGCAAGTGGGTGATGTACACGTCTCTTCGCATTCGATCAAACAAGGGCGAGGCTGTATGCCTCCATTCCTGGCTGGCCGTCAACGTCTTTGGAACGCACACATCGTCTGACCATACTCGATGACAACGAAGTTTCACTTGCAACCACACTGCTGCGGAGCATGCCCATCCCATGCCCGTACAACCTTGTGAGCAGCTTCTGCTTGGTCCAACATGACGATTTAGTTTCGTTGCCTCGGGTTCTCCGCATCCATACTCGATCCTTGTGGATCATCCGTCGGTGACTTCATCAGAGGGGATAATACCCAACACCTCGGATGGCCCCAGTCTTTGATCCCTCCCATCCCCAGACCTGACATGTATGGACGGCCGTGACTATCAAATGGAGAAATCCACTCACCACTTCCACGACCGACAAAGCCAATCACACCATCCCCACTGCCCAACGTGTTGCAAATACCATGAACACCGTGTCTCCAACAACCCCACAATCTATCAAATCTTCGCCGTATACCCACACACACACACACACAGCCTCCTCTTACCACCTCAATCCTACGCGAGCTATCCCCAGCCCCCAAACACGGTGAAAGTGTGGAGACGATCAACCCCATGACTTGTTACCCGCCCTCATCTCCCTCTGTGCGGCACAAACCGGGGAGAGAAGCGAGCCACAATTCTCTCTCTCCCC
>JALPSE010000244.1:22977-41280 GCA_030558545.1 Bipolaris gigantea | reverse complement strand
ATGTATGTATGTATGTATGTATGTATGTATGTATGTATGTATGTATGTATGTATGTATGTATGTATGTATGTATGTATGTATGTATGTATGTATGTGCATTCGATCCAAGTCCGTACATAGACGTGTGCGTGTGTACGTGCTGCCGACTCGACGTCTGCACAATTCCTCCCTGTGCTGTAGGTAGACGGTGGACGGTGGACCGTTTTGCTGGCCAGACTCACACGCACACGCACACGCACACGCACACTCAACGCGCGGCGGCCCCCAAGCCCACAGCGCTGCAGTGCACCATGGTGCAGCACGCTGCAGCTGCTGCTACCGCCGGGGATTAGCATTGGCCTGACAGATGCAGCACAACTCGCCCATGTATGCGGTCGACTTCACAGTTGCACCCCTGACACGCCCCGGATTTGACGCCATCCGTGCACCTCCAACAACGTGGCTGATCGCCTTGCCTGTCCATGCCATGTCCATGCAGTGGCTGCTTTACTATTACTTACTGTACATGTACAGTGCTGTGTTGTGCTGTGTTGTGTTGTGTTGTGCTGTGCTGCGCTGCGCTGTACTGTACTCTGCTGTACTGTACTGTACTCTGCTGTACTGTACTGTACTCTGCTGTACTGTACTGTACTCTGCTGTACTGTACTGTACTCTGCTGTTCCGTGATGTGCCGTGCCGTGCCCGAGTCTGCTCTGCGGCACTCTCCAGTCTGCTCCCCCAACCCCAGGTTGACATTCACCCACCCTCGGCCCAATGTCGCAACACAACCTACCGGCCGCCCTTCCGTGCATGTGCTCGCCCAAGAAAGACACTGACATGTCTCGACTGCCTCCACGGACGGTGCCCTGTGCTGCGTGCTGCGTGCTGCGTGCTGCGTGCTGCGTGCTGCAGCTGGGTCCTGTAGCCGACGCTTCACTCGATTGAACTGCCTAGGCCTGTCCAACGCTGCAGGGCAGCTCTGGCCCCACTCGATCCCGCCAATCACCGGCTAGCTCCACCATGGAGGAACACTCGGCCCGCAGAGCTTGGGCCCCCGTGTCTCCATCCGGCTGCGACTCACGTGTGCAGTGCGAACAGGAGCACAAGAGCAGGTCGGCCAAACAGCACTACCCAAGCATCCAGCATCCACCCTCGATCCACCGTGCCTTGGCTCTTGGAGCTGCTGCCATGGACAATCTCGAAGATGAGCTAGATCTGCGCTACCACAAGGGTCTCGATCCCGACGTCTACTATCGTTGTCCATCCCTTGAAGTAACAAACTCTCCTTCGCCCTCCCCCGATTCAGCTAAGGTCTTCTCTCTCTAGTCCCTCGCGGGAGCGCTGCGCCATCAAGTGGACAAAAATGCCTCCAGCTTCATTCCCACTCATGTCGCCACCGAGTTTGTCTTTGCACCTGCCTCGACCATCACAGTACCCGTGACCCAGCAGCCCAATCTTGACCTTCTGATAGAGCCAGCCGACCATCTCCAAAGCATTGCCGTCGAGCATGCACTATGCAAAGACATCCATGGCAAACAACGCCTTCAGGTGCAGCGGGCGATTGCGAGGTACCTGCCTTTTTGCCTGCGCTGCAACCACACATTGACTCGTCCAACACAGATCCATCATTGCAGCCATCCAACAGACTGATAGCTTTGCCTACTTTGAGCGCTCAGCCCACAACAGAGACGAATCTGATGGTGTGAGGTTCAGGTATGTCTGCTTAGACAGCATGCAGAACAGATATCGCAAAAGCAACAAGAAGAAAGACGTGTCGCATGCCTCTGATGGAAGTGATGTTGACGCTGACAAAAAGCGCAATGGCGCATTGCCTACCTACGACTGCGGAGGAGCAGTACATATCAAATTCTCCCTTAAGCGAGAAGCGATCAATGTTGTATACAAGCATAACCCTATCCACACGGCATGCCCAGCCAGTGACAGGTGAGTTACAGAGACGAATCGGCTGAACAGACACCCTTGCATCCCCCTTACGCACGTAGCTGCCCAGCTCGTTCCCGTAACTGACTTTGCTGCAGCCCACTTGCACCAGCCGTGGGTAATCATGTTGCGCCTCCAGCCGCAAGCGCACATGAAAAGCCGCCACGACAAAAGAGACGGGGCAAAGAGACTGACGCTGGCGTGGAAAATGGACACCGAAATACTGATCCTGGAATATCACCGTCTCCAGTATACCCGAGGCCATCGGCAAAGAAGCGCAAAAAGGAAGGTGCTGCCGTATTGTCCAAGCCTATGCCGACTACATCCCCCAAGCAAAGCGAAGGGACGAAATCGCTCACGTCATCTGCCAGACCTCGAAACAATGTCCTTGTCAGCGAAGAATCAAGGCCACCACTACCAGCCCCGGACAAGGCGTGTATTCAGTGTCGTGAAAAGAAGATCAAGTGCGATAAGGCGCAGCCCGCTTGCGATCAATGTCGAAGAGGCCTCTGGACATGCCGGTACGGCGTCTTGGCTCCGAAGAAGTAGCGATCAAAGAATGGGTGTCTTCCCTGTAAAGAGCGAAGACGCAAGTGCACAGAAGAAAAGCCATCATGCGCGTATTGTCTGCCTACAGACAGTGACTGTGAATACGCGGCTTACTCGTCCTGTTGCTGAAAATTCGCGACACCATTGTTACTCACTCGCCCACATGTGAAGTAAAAGACCCTGGTTATTCCAGATCCGACGCCAAGTCTGCTGTTATGGAGACGTAGAGCGGGGAAGATACATACCCATCAGCCACTTACTCCACCGTGCATCGCCAATTCCGCGCCAAGGTCCACTTGCTAGACCTACGCGGATTTTCATTCTCCCCTCTAACCGGAAAATCAGATGACGCCGTCTGTCGTGTCATGTGGAGCTCGCAGCGCAACTTGTTTGCCTTGCAAACGGTCGGGATTGACTACAAAAAGAGGTCGCATAAGCGTGCGCCAAGGTATACCAGAGGGGCACCGAAGCACTCAAGTAAACTGTCCCTAGCATTCCGCAACACGTGAATGTCGAATGGTATGCTGGCTTCTACACCGAGAGACTTTGCTAAAGTATTAGTCGCAAACCACGACGTTCTCCATACGCTGAAACTGTGGGCGAATAGAAGAAGCCGCCACTTGGTCAATTTAGTTCAGTTCATTGCTCATCACAGGATCTAACCGCCTGTTCCCCGCAATCTTCTCTGGTCTTGACTACACGGCAATTGCATCCGTAGCGACTTCTCCACTTGTCATGCAGCATGCCATTTTCCTATTCGCTGCATCCCCTGTTCGCCGGCTGTTGACCCTAGGAACAACGGCCCGCCACCATATATCCCTTCTACCGCCTCATCAAACATACCGATGATCACTTTGCATCACATGTCATTGAGTCGCTCCCTTCTCGGTATGGGGAAATGTGCGAGGCTACTCCGGTTCTTGCCACAATATGCCAAGTGATGCATTTGGCAAGATGCCCTTTTTCCGGCTCACAAGTTCCGCAGAAAAAAAAATATAAAATTTGAGTACTTAAAGGCGTGACCTGCCGCTATATCGTGCATGTAGCGGACGACTCGCATTGACTTCAAGGCGTGGGCATCTCCAACAATGCGGTCTGCCATCTTCTCGTTGCTAGCTACGGCGGCGCTGTCTACAGGTGCACATTTACTACCTTGCACACCATGATAGCTACTAACACCATCAGCCATCCCTTTCGACCAGCCTACTTCGAAACGTGCAGTGAGCAGCTGGGACGATGCATACACAAAGGCAACAGCAGCACTCGCAAAGCTATCGCAAGATGAGAAGATTGGAATCGTTACCGGTACCGGCTGGTCGAAGAGTAACTGTGTCGGCAACACCAAGCCTGCCAGCTCGATTGGATACCCGGAGCTGTGTCTACAAGGTAAGCAAGCATGTTGCAGCCTGCATGTATTCTGCGGAAAGCGTCCAACTAACAGCACAAAGATGGTCCCCTTGGTATCCGCTATGTCCGGGGTATAACCGCCTTTGCAGCTGGCATCCATGCTGCCAGCACTTGGGATATCGATCTCATCCGTGAAAGAGGTGCTTTTCTCGGCAACGAAGCAAAGCAATTGGGTATCCACGTGCAGCTAGGTCCGTCTGCTGGTCCTCTTGGCAAGTTTGCCAAGGGCGGCCGCAACTGGGAGGGATTTGGATCGGATCCTTACCTCCAAGGCATCATGATGGCACAGACCATTGAGGGCATGCAAGAAGCCGGTGTTCAGGCGACTGCTAAGCATTGGATTGTGAATGAACAAGAGCTCAACCGAGACACTATGAGCTCTGATGTGAGCGATAGGGTTCTGCGCGAGTTGTATGTTTGGCCATTTGCGGACGCCGCTCACAGCAAGGTCGCGGCATTCATGTGCAGGTAGGTGGACTTTACGACATTACGCTATTTTCTAATAGATACTAACGTGCTTCAGCTACAACAAGCTCAACTCAACATGGGCGTGTGAAAGCGAAGGCGTTATGCAAAAACTGTTGAAAGACGAGCTTGGCCACCGTGGATACATCATGTCGGATTGGAATGGTATGTAGAAGGTGCATGTGCTGGGAGCAAACCTAGCTAACATGGCTTCAGCCCAACACACTACGACTGGCAGTGCCAATGGCGGCCTGGACATGACCATGCCCGGCAGCGACTTTAGCGGCGGAAACGTGCTCTGGGGACCGCAACTCAAGACCGCCATTAGCAACGGTCAGGTCCAGCAATCACGCCTCGATGACATGGTCAAGCGAGTCCTTGCTGCGTGGTACCTTGTGGGCCAGGACAAGGGTTATCCCGCGACTTCCTTCAACTCCTGGACCATTGGATCCAAGCAAATAAGTGGAAACCACAAGACCAACGTCCGAGCCACTGCTCGAGACGGCACTATCCTGCTGAAGAACGCCAATGGCGCGCTACCCCTGAAGAAGCCAAAGAGCATTGCTGTCATTGGAACGGATAGTATTGTCGCCCCCCGCGGGGCCAATGCTTGTGTCGACCGTGGATGCACCGAAGGTGTTCTTACCATGGGCTGGGGTTCGGGATCCGTTGAACTTCCACTCGATATGGTCGCGCCGCTGGACGCCATCAGGACACAGGCCCAAAAAGACGGTACGACGGTTACTTCGTCGCCCACTGACAACGCCCAGCAAGGCGCTAGCGCAGCGCAAAATGCTGAAGTTGCCGTGGTATGCATCAACAGCAATGCCGGCGAAGGCTACATCACCGTCGAAGGCAACGCTGGCGACCGAAATAACCTAGACCCCTGGCACAATGGCAATGAGCTTGTCAAGGCGGTTGCTGCCGTGAACAAGAAGACTGTGGTTGTCGTTCACAGTGTTGGACCCATCATCATGGAGCAGTGGATTGAGAACCCCAACGTTGTTGCAGTAGTATGGGCAGGTCTCCCAGGCCAAGAGCCCGGCAATGGCGTTGTCGACATCATGTATGGCGCAGCGTCGCCAAGCGGCAAGCTTCCTTATACCATTGCGAAGAAAGAGTCGGACTATGGCACCACAATTGCCAGGGGCGACGACAAGTCCTGGGATCTGTTCATCGACTATCGCTATTTCGACAAGCAGAACATCACGCCTAGGTTTGAATTTGGCTTTGGACTCTCATACACCAACTTCACCTACTCAGATCTCACCGTAACGGGCAAGCCTTCTGCTGGTCCTGCGACTGGTGCTGTTGGACCCGGAGGCCCCGTGGATCTCTTCGAGACTGTTGCCACGGTGACTGCCAAGATTGCCAACTCTGGTGGTGTTGCTGGTGCAGAGGTACCACAGCTGTACCTAGGCTACCCTGCGTCTACCAACTCTCCACCAAAGCAACTCAGAGGCTTCACCAAGCTCAAGCTGGAGGCTGGTGCTAGCGGAACCGCAACATTCAAGCTGAGGAGGAGGGACCTGAGTTTCTGGGACGAGAGGACGAGGAAGTGGACGGTTGCGACGGGCGAGTACACTATCTTTGTCGGAGCAAGCTCCAGGGACGTGAGGCTGACAGGCAAGATTGTTGTTTAGACATGTGGAGACGGAACGTAAAAGATGCAAGTGTGCCGGAGGCTCTGCTTCCCAACGAGTCTTTCCGTCTACCCTACCTAATCCCCCTTGGCCACGTTAGTTTGCTCATGCGTAGTCCCATATTGAATTCTGTTGCCCACAAGCCTCACTCAATGAAACACCCGTATCATAAGTTCGTCATAGCACGTTCAAAGCGAATTATGTAGCAAGGAAATAATGACATCCACCTTAGGGCGCGATTGACATGGCCCGCAGAGGAGAAGAAAAAGCTCGGCAAAGCTAGTCATGCAGGTCCAGTAGGCCGTTAGCACCGCAGTGTTGCCGATATCGGGGTAGAACACTTTGTGACTCGCTTGGCCATCATTTGAGTTTCGTGCGCGTAGTCAACAAAACACAAACACTGCCCTTTGCCAGGCCTTTACATATGATGTAAAAGTGATAGTAAAATAGGTAACAAACTGCACACACACACACACACACACACAAATTCAAGGCTCAGCCTATGACAACTCGCATGCTCGGATAGATCGGGCAGATACAAGCAACACTCCCAAAGAGCACAAGGGCAGTGGGGCTGTGAATCATAATCCTCGAGTCTTTTCCCCGGATCTTTGTACTTGAAGAATCTTCCGTGCTGGCTTACATTGTTATCTTGATTGTGGCGGTCTTTGATTGGCGCATCGGCGTCATAGCGCAGGCTTCACGTAATCGCGAGCTGTATCAAATTCCCCGCGGTAAGTACGCTTCGTCCTCGCTCATCATCGCCAACACTTCCTCTCACCACACACATTCAAGCTCAACAGTCAACAGTCCACAAGGGTCGGCTAACTGAACTCACTCCATCTTGATTCCGATAAAGGCAGAATCGCGCATATGAGTGCTGCGCCTACACTCTTTACTTCCCAGGTATGTTTTTGTCTGTTTGGGCGGATGACATGTTATCTAAAACTTGCCGCACGCCGTCGTTCACCGCCTGCCCTTTGCCGCAGCAGCTTGACGATCGATATCTATTCATTTCTGTCTTCTTCACTCTTTCATTTTCTCATGATCATGGCTAATTGAGTGTCGTAGGATTACATCTCAGGTACGTTACTACAGGATGACGCGTTGGCGGCGTCAAACTAACTCCATCTCTAGACCACCTGTGGAAGGCGTCAGTAAACTGAAAGCCTGCCCAACAAAGCACTGACACCAATACCTCTCTACACCACACCTTCCATCATCATCATCATCATCATCATGATCTCCCAACTATTCAAACCCTCCACGGTCCGGTCCGCAGGTCTCCTGGGACGAGCGACAAAGAACCGCGTACACGCACGCTACCTGGCTACCGTACAATCAAACACCGAACGTGTTATGCCTGCCCCTAATGCACGCAGGGCCACTGCCGTCTCTAACGAGCCTGCCACCTTCACTATCAAGGTACGCACAGTCATTACTTCAAAATTAAGCACGAGACTCACAGCTGTGTAGAACGGCCCCATCTTCGAGGGAAAGTCATTTGGTGCCAAAACCAACATTTCCGGTGAAGCCGTCTTCACAACCTCTCTTGTCGGATACCCCGAGTCTATGACCGACCCCTCCTACCGTGGCCAGATCCTCGTCTTCACTCAACCACTGATTGGTAACTACGGTGTACCCTCGAGCGCCCGTGACGAGCATGGCCTGCTCCGATACTTTGAGTCGCCATACATCCAAGCTTCTGGCATTGTTGTCCAGGACTATGCCCTGAAGCACAGCCACTGGACAGCTGTCGAGTCACTTGGTGCATGGTGTGCTCGCGAGGGTATCCCCGCCATTTCTGGTGTCGACACTCGCGAGGTTGTAACCTACCTCCGTGAGCAGGGATCCTCTCTTGCTCGCATCTCCGTTGGTGAGGAGTACGATGCCGATGAGGACGAGGCATACATCGACCCTGAGGCTATCCACCTCGTGCGTCGTGTTTCCACAAAGGCACCCTTCCACGTTAGCTCCTCTCTGGGAGACATGCACGTGGCTTTGATTGACTGCGGTGTCAAGGAGAACATCCTGCGCAGTCTCGTCTCTCGCGGTGCCAGCGTCACTTGCTTCCCCTACGACTACCCTGTCCACAAGGTCGCCCACCACTTTGATGGTGTCTTCATCTCGAACGGCCCTGGTGACCCAACCCACTGCACGACCACAGTCCACAACCTCCGCAAGCTCTTTGAGACGTCGCAACTCCCAGTTATGGGCATCTGCATGGGCCACCAGCTGATTGCCCTTGCTGCCGGTGCTAAGACGATCAAGCTCAAGTACGGCAACCGTGCTCACAACATCCCGGCTCTCGACCTCACCACTGGCAAGTGCCACATTACCTCGCAGAACCACGGATACGCCATTGACCCGACTACGTTGACGAGCGAATGGAAGGAGTACTTCACCAACCTCAACGACCAGTCGAATGAGGGTCTGATTCACACCTCGCGTCCTATTTTTAGTGCGCAGTTTCATCCCGAAGCAAAGGGCGGACCTCTGGACTCGGCCTATCTGTTTGACAAGTACATTGAGAATGTGCAGCAGTACAAGGAGCAACAGGCCAGCTTCTCGCAGAGGAGCAACAAGCCCAGCCCACTTTTGGTGGACTTGCTGGCCAAGGAGCGTGTTGGCGTGCACCCTGATGCGCCTGACTTTGAGGGCCACGCTGCGGGCATGGACAGCCAGCAGGTCAATGTTGGCGGTCCGGTTGCGCCTCCTTACCAGCCCATTACTCAAAAGCCTGTTGCTTCTGCTGCCTAGGCGAGCTGCTTGTTCAGACGCTGACTCTCACAACTCAGGCTGCAGCAGCAGCAGCAGCAGTAGTAGTAGTAGTAGTAGTAGTATTAGTTTTTTTTCCTCGTCTATTTTGACAAGTTTTGTCGCTGGATTAGGAAATGTTTGGCGTTTTGTGGGAGGATAGCAGCTACGGGAGTTTGAGTTGTTTAGTAGTTGAGTAAATGAGATGATTTGAAAGCGGTTGTGCATGGCTTGAGTGTGATTGTTCCTGATGGTACAGCTACATATAAGCAACCCAGGGTGTGATTGGTATGTTTGTTTTATTTGAAAAATGGTCTTCGCCAAAAAAAAAGGGGGGAGGGAAGGGGGGGGGATAGTGATTATCTAAGCCTTTCCAAAGCCCGGTTCCTCCTGCATGTCATCGTCAAGTTCTTGCTGCTGCTGCTGCTGCTGCTCCAGTCCTTCGGACTGACCAGCAGTTTGATCGCCAGCTTCGGGCTCGGTTGCCAGAGAATCCGTAGGCTTACCATCTGATAGCAAGACTTTTTTATCACGCCTCTCCTGTTCCTTTTTCCTAGCGCCGGCTTTGAGCTTCTCCCACTGCTCGCGGTAGCGGCCGAGGACCTGTGCGTCTCTCTCGTGCTGCTTGGCGAGCTTGTCGTTATTGGCCATGAGGTCGTCGATCTTTGCGCTTTGGGAGGCGAGTAGGGCTTCGAGATCGGCTATGCGCTTGAGGGCTTCGGCGTCGGGTGGGGGAGCGGAGCCTGGTGAGGTGGGCGGCGGCGGCTGCTGTTGCGGTGGGTGCTGCTGTTGCGCATGGCCTGGGATGGGAGGCGAAGGGAGGGACGGGTGTGGGTGCACGCTGTGGGCGGCAAGGGAGCTGGGATCGCTGTTGCCGCGTCCGGAGCCTCGGACGCGGAAGGACTGGGCGAGAGCGTTGAACGAGTTTTGCGAGCTGAGCTCCCACATCTGGATGCGCTTGGCTTGCTTGTCGATGACGGACTTGAGCGTGTCGTTTTCCAGAGCGAGCTCTTCCATGGTCTTGTGACGTGACCCTCTGCCGGCTGGTATGTTGAGCTGAGTGGTGACGCTTGTGCCTGCGTTCCCACGAGAGAGCGGACGGCGTGTCCTGGTGGGCGAAGGGGGGCCAACATTCTCGCGCGCATCGACAAACTCTTCGTGGGAGCTGCCCCTCAGGGATCCAGAGCCATCGTCGAGCGTATTGTACTGGTTGTTTGCGGAAAGGTTGGGTGCGTTGGGGTCGCGCAGGACGCTAGCGTAGGTGACTGTGCCGCCGGTGGTAGGGACCAGGTAGAAGCTCTCGTTGGGACCAAGCGGAGGCGCACCGTCTTCCCTCAAGGCACGCAAAGCAGGCTTACTGATGAGGGCGGCAAGATCGGGAACCGAAGAAGTAACCGTCCTCGAGGCTTCGGGCGAGTGGTTTCTAGACTTTGTCCTTGCAGCCCTGTCCTGTTCCCTGCGCGGGTCGGGCTCGGGGGTGGATGCTGAGGGGTTGAGGGGTAGGGATGTGAAGGCAAGGGGCGCGCTGATGGCAGATATAATGCCGCCAAAGGCGTTGTAGAAGCGGCGGAAGTTGTCGTCTGGAGGGGGCGAGGTGCGCTGTGCTGAGGGCGAGGCTGGGGCGGGCTGCTTGAGCAAGTCGTGTGCGGTTGGGGAGTCTCCTTTGCGCGAGTGCTGGGCGAGGAGGTCGCGGACAGACGTAGATGGCTGGTCATGGCGGGCGGCGGTAGCATTTGAGTCGCTGACGGCAGGGGCTGCGGTGGCTCTCTTTGCGCTGGGTATGCCGCGCTTCTCGGCTAGGTTGGTAGCTATGGACGACTGGGGCAGTCGGCGGCGCGACGTCGGCGGGGTTGTAGAAGAAACGGCTGGCGTTTGCGGAGCCGCGGTGGTTGAGGACTTGGGCAGGGAAGAGACCGACGAGTCGGCAAGTTGCTTGGTCGCAGCCGTCGTCTTCTTCGGCTTGGGCGGAGCTTCTTTGATTAGCCCGGCGAGCTTGCGGTGGTGCACCTCGAGCAGGGCGAGGATGCGCAGGGCCTGGGACGGCAGTCAGCGGGTACTGGCGAGGGCGGTGCGACAGTGAATACCTCAGCGTTGTGCGTATCGTTGGCGGCACTGTGAAAGGCGGCGGCGGCCAGGTCGTGCTCCTGCCCCGCGGTCGCGACGCTATTGTTGCGCGTAGCGGCGGCGGCAGCGCGGGCGTGATCATGGGCGTGGGTAAGGTGGGCGGACTCCATGGCGGCGGCGGTGTTTATTGAAGCCGCGGGGCGAGGACATGCTCAGGGCGTGGGCAAGGTGGTGCGGTAGTGGTAGTGGCAGTGGTGGTGGTGATGATGGTGGTGATGGCGGGCGGACAGGGATGATGCGGCGCGGGCATGCAACCACGAGTCGATCACGACGAGGGCACCGTTTCAGCTCTCAACAGGCGTGCCTTGCTTACTTTTGCTCGGCGGGCCAGATGGATGCAAGGCATACATATGGGGTGCGGCTACATGGCAGTATGGGATGCACCCATTCATACTTACACCTACAACACACCCCGTCTCCCCCTCGCCCGGGTGCACCCACCCTATGCGCGTCACAAAGTCTGGACCTACGTAATCGACGTCTACAGCTACATATACGGGCAGACATGCAGACATAGCCACAGCCAACAGCCAACAGCCACCCCCTCGACCCATTGTAACCTTTCAAGATGCTGGCTTGAGGCACCTTCTGGCCCCGACGACTGGCTTGGCTTGCTCGACGTGCTCGACTGGCCTGACTGGCTTGACCTGCTCTGTCCTACTCGTCGAGCGCATCCAACTTCGCCCTCTGCATCTCACGCACGCCACCGCCAATGGCCTCGCAGGAGCGGCGCAGGAGCATTGGCTCAGTCCTCAGCCCTCCCAGAGACAAGGACGGCACCCTGGCTGCACCACCATCCTCTTCCAAAGGCCTGGCCTCGTCGACGGTATCCATTGCAAGCAGCAACGACGACATCCTCTCCAAACCCACCGACGGCGCCACCGACCGTCGCAAGAGTCGCCAGAACTCCGAAGACGGCCGCAGCGACGCCTCGTCGTCGCATCGCCGCCGCATGTCGAAGCTCTTCAAAAGTCGCAAGAAGCGCGACACGTCCATCTCGGCCTCTGCCAGCCGCGAGGACCTGTCGCTCCTCGACCCCGACGAGCCCGTCCCACCGGTTCCTGAGCTCAAGCGGCCCGGCATTAACCATGCATACCACAGCGACGACTCGCTGGGCCTTGCAAAGAGCGTCGCCAGCAGCCTGCTCACAGACGACTCCGACTCCGAAACGTAAGTGCCCCGTTTTCTATTGGTTTCAGGCACACGCCCTCTGCTCTCTGTCCTTGGTTTCCAACGGCGCTGCATATTGCACTTTAGGGGTTTGCTGGCCAATGTTTGGCCAGTGCAATGACCCTTCGGCACCGACCGACTCCACTGCGCCCAGGCATACGTTCTGGCCACTAGCTTCCCCACCCGCTGCCTCTCTCCCTCTCTCATGATCGCATATCCGCCTGCAACCCACCCTCAGCCCTCGCTGCGCCCTTTCTTTTGTTTCTCTCCAACACTTGTCCGTCTCATACTTTCTTTGCCTCGAACTTACCCTACCTACTCGCTTCTCTCCATGTGCTGCTACTAAATCTCCCTGCAGCCCACCTCCTCAAAAGCGTCCTGGCATCTCACCACACCAATCTCATGCCGGTCTCTTGACACTCTCTTCGCCTCTCATAGCCTCCGAGACGGTCAACTCCGCCAACTCTGCAGATGCGACACTCGTAAACTCCCACGTCTCGACCGAGGACAGCAACGTCAAATCAGCCAACACTGCCGACGTTTCTGGAAACAAACGGGGTGTGTCGCCAGTTGGCAAGCTCAGGGAAGCATTCACGCCCAACCGCAGAACAACCACCACTCCCGTTGTACCCAAAGTTGGCACCGAGACAGAGACTGCAAGGCCAAGCACAAGCGGAAGTGGCATTGGAGCATTTTTTGGAGCAAAGAAGCGTGACGCCAAAGGTGCTGATGATACCCTCCCAGCCTCACCACCACAGATTCTCATAGGCGGAGAGGCACGCTCGAGTCCGTCACCCCCATCCGCGATTCCCAATCGTATTGTTACGGCCAATCTACCTGCAGCATCCTCAAATTTAATCGATGCTCCCAAGACCTTCATAACTCCACCCACACCAACTGATGGAAACGCGTCCTTGCCTACAGAGCCAATACATTCCGACCACGATCCCAAGTCTGCTGCTGCGCGGTCAACTTCCAACGTAGCCGCCCCTTCATCGGGGAGTACGATAGCGCACAGACGCGTACGATCAGCGACAAATCCTCCAAGCAAGCTATCACAATCGTCTATCCCGCCCCTAACTCCTCACCCTGAAGAAGCAAAGACTCCTGGAGGGACTGCTGTCCTGCCATCGTCTCCTGGTATATCTGGTGGTTTCTTTGCGTCCATCTTCTCTGCTGCCCAGAACGCTGCCAGCAACATTACCGACACCATTGCAATCAATCAAAACGCCAAGAACAAGGCTAGCCAACAACAGCAAAAGGAGGAAAAGGAGACCGGAGACGGTGGCGAGGAAGTCATTGGACCAGCCAACGCTAGTACAGTTGCAACAGAAGGCGCCGCGCAGCGTAGACCTGCTGTTGAAACCCTTGGCTCTGGAAACCTCAGCCTCGAACAACTCGGCATTACTGACAACAAAGACGCCAACCCCATGTCTTCTGCAACAAACGTAGCCATGCAGACCGACGAGGCTTCTGCAAGGTTCGAGGACAAGGCTGCTGCTCAAGCGGTCTCAGCTGCATATGCAGGCGACAAGCCCCCGTCGGTAGCCGGCGACCGCCCACGGTCGCTGACTGCCGTCTCTGCTCAATCAGGAAATGGCGCTGCCACTCCCCCTCGCCAGCCCGAGCTAACCGACTCGCCAGCGTCGGTACAACGACAGGGCAGCGTTCGCAGCCGTATAAGCGCGGGAAGACAGAGACGACACAGGGGCAGCTCCGCTACCACAGGAAATACACTGGGCGGAGTCATTGGTGCTAGTACAAGTACTCTGGCTCCAGGTGCCGCGCTGCAAAGCCAGCGGCTGAATGGAACAGGCTTTGCAGTAGCACCGCCCAGACGCAACAAGGAGTTCCACAATCTGTTCAAAAGCGTTCCCGAGGACGATTATTTGATCGAGGACTATAGTGCAGCCCTCCAGAAGGAAATCTTGCTCCATGGACGCTTATATGTTTCAGAAGGCCATTTGTGCTTTTCTAGTAACATCCTGGGATGGGTTACCAACCTGGTCATCAGCTTCGACGAGGTTGTGTCTGTTGAGAAAAAGTCCACTGCTGTTCTCTTTCCCAACGCTATAGTCATTCAGACTCTCCACGCTCGTAACGTATTCGCCTCGTTCCTGTCGCGAGATTCGACCTACGATCTCATCATTGGCATCTGGAAGATATCTCACCCCAATCTCAGGTCATCTCTCAACGGTGTCACCCTAGACAGATCGGGTGGCACAGGGGACAAGACGGAGAAAGCAGAGTCGGTCCCCAGTGACGATGGATCCAGTCAAGATTCAGATGACGAGGTATACGATGAAGACGCCGACGACGATGACGGTATAGGTAGTTTCACAGAGCCTGGCGAGGGTAGCGTAACTGGCAGCGAAGCCGGCTCTGCTGTACCTGTCGAAACGACACGAAAGGTCAGCGGCGCAGTAGCACAGGCTTATGGTGGCGGTGGTGACACCGCGGATGCTGCCAAAGCGGCAACTAATGGGGCTGCTTCTGCTGCACAGGATTTCCCCGGTCCGCCAATGCATGGACCTAGCGAGTGCGGTGACAGTGATCAGCACTACGATAAACTGCTTATCGACACTACTATTCCCGCGCCTCTAGGCAAGGTGTACAGCTTGATGTTCGGTCCTGCTTCTGGTGCATTCATGCGCAAGTGGTTGGTCGACGATCAAAAGTCTATTGACCTGCAAATGGAAGACGACAAGAAGGGGCTGGGCGAAGATTCAAAAACTTTCAATTATTCCTACATCAAGCCACTGAATGCCCCTGTGGGCCCACGGCAGACCAAATGCAACATCTCTATGAACTTGGAACAGTTCGACTTGGAGAAGGCTGTGAGTGTGCAGTGCAGCACGGCGACTCCGGATGTGCCCAATGGAAGCATATTCCTTACCAAGACGCGATACTGTCTGATGTGGGGACCGGGAAATAGCACACGCCTGATCATGACATTTACTGTCGAATGGAGCGGAAAGAGTTGGCTGAAGGGTAAGGCAGTAACTTTGTCACTGATGATTAGTAGTGTGCTAACCATGACCAGGCCCTATCGAGAAGGGTGCGAATGATGGTCAAATGTCGTACGCCACCTCCCTCACTGCTGCTCTCCGCACTGCCGTAAGCGCCACTAAAGCCGGCGGTGGCAAGGCTATGGGCAAGGGCGGAAAGGGCAGGAAACGCTCCAAAGGTAATCTCTTGGACGATGCACCCGCACCAACGTCGGTTGCTGCTCCAGTCAACCAATCCAAGGAAAGCAACTGGGGCGTATTGGAGCCTCTTCGCAGTTTGCTAGGCCCATTAGCCGATGTGATAGAGTCCATCTTCACTCCCCAAATCATCATCTTTGTCCTCGGAGCGCTCCTCATGTACACCTGGTTTTTCCGCGGTACTACAGGAGTCACTGGCCCGAACCAGTGGTCGACTGCTCAGAGACAGGTAGCGTACGAAGAGATTTGGCGTCATGAAGAATCGGATCTGTGGGCTTGGCTCGAAGAGAGGGTTGCGTTGGATCGGGTCCAAAGTTCCGTTGTCACTGGCGCAAGGCTTCAGCCGGAAGTCGACACGCAGAATCGAATTTCGCCCAGAGACATGAAAGAGAGGGATATGGACGAGGCCATTCGTGTGACTGAAGAGAAGTTGAGGGCGCTGAAGGATGCCGTCATCCGCCAGCGCTCAGAGTCGCGCACTGCGAGCCCCAAAGAGGAGCAAACGTAGGGTGCGACCGAACGAGTGCCCAATAGGTGGGCCACTGACTGTTAAAACAAGGGCGCGCCCTTGGTGTAAATTATGCAAGACATCGCATGGCGACGGCGTCTCTTATCACTTCCCTTTTTGTATTTCTCGTTAGGCTGGTATCTCTTGGCGCATTGGATGGTGCTCGGCCCCTGAGGTTTGCATTTGAACTTTCTTCTTCCCATTACTCATTATACGGCGCAACAACGCCAACAACCTCATATTCTGTTTCGTTTGTGTTTCCAAAACTGTTTTAACAAAATACACGCCTTGTGCAGCTACAATGCAAAGTTGCTTTTTTAAAAATTCTTTTTTGACGATAAACAGGGTCGTCTTCTCTCGATAGATTGGCTGGTGGGTAGATTCGTCCTTGTTTTGTGTATTAGCCCCTTGCAATACGCATACGCAAGCACTCGTTCCCTCATTTGTCGATCTCCTCTATTTTGCCTCTTGCTTAAAACAATCAAACGTGCATTGCATGAGATGTTTTGCACGAGTCACGAACCTCACTGCAGATCTAGCTGGGTTCTGAGATTGCCTCCGAGTGCCTATGCGGCATTAAAAAGAGTGGTGTGATTCGTCCCCAGAAACTCTGCGGCTACATGGATTGGTCTAATCTTGTCAAGGTAACAGAAAGATCTGGGATAAGCAAGTACCAAAACACGTGCCTGTATTCTTCCTGTTGCCTGCGTAGCACAGCCGGGCACGATATACTGTGGTCACAGTCTTTTGTTCGTAGAGATGCTAAATTTGATAATCACGCTCTTCTTCGAATGACTCGATTGTTGATGTACATATTAGGGAGAAATATCAAGATATTTGAACAATCTCAACAAGAATTACACTATATACAGTAGAGCTCTTACTCTCTGTCCCGACATGTATCATCCCCTTGATGGGGATCCATGCACAAAGGCTTGGCCTGCTCGTACCCCCACCGTAGTTTACCGTGTTCCAGCCAACTAACGGTAAACCACACGTTAAACAAGGCAGCTGACAAGAGCTTCGACTTTTGCATAGCAGACAGTGGCAGAAGACACAAGTCGCTCTGTAACCCACCCCCCTTCCAACCCCGCAAACGAGTACAAAGTCCCAGTGCTATTCGTTGAGTAGGTGGGCTTGTTCAGGTTCCTGGCTAAATAGGAACCGTGAACTAGAACACGCGATGATTACCCGAGGAAAACAAGTGCCGGCATATGCGATTTGTAGATCATGATCCCGATCAGCCACCCCCTCGTGACGAGCCAAGATGATGAGTACCCCCCTCCCCCTCCACCATGTGAGATCTGGATTGATCTGGCGTTTCGCCACGACCCCACATGAACGCCCTGGCCAACAACACCTTTCCGATATAGTGTCTTGGCAATGACATCCATTACCAGCATGGGTCCCTTCCCAGCCAATCAACCTCCTACACCCTCTTTCACTGCCTTTTCGTATTGACAGTCTTGGACTTACCCCGTCTCCACTATTCGATCGGAATTTCCCTGGCATTACATGGACAGATGCGGGGGTAGGAATTTCGATAAACAACGGACGACTGCATTATTGCCACCAATGACTATTGTAGCCTCGAGAACTGGACCCTCGCTGGCAGGGTAGGTTTAAGTCTTGTTTCACGTACATTGCCAGTCTTTTCTCCGGGGAACCGGTACATGGAGAAGCGCTCCAAGGGCCTCACTGGATAGTACCCTATCCAGGTACATGAGACGCGATCGCGGGGTGTGTGTCGCGTATCAGTAATGCATCGCGTTATTTGCCGCTTAGGAACGCAGTGGTTGGCTGCGTCTGGGGAGGGGGGACGGGAGTTCTACAGCAAGGTCTAACAGTGTGTGTTTAGCTCACCAGTCATCATGGTTTGCGTTTATCGATTTCCCTAGTTGTAAGCTTTGTCCGAGCCCCGGAAGATGTTAGAGGTCCCAATGCGGAGGAACTAGAGTTTGGTTCGGGTGCAGAGTGCCGCACCGTGCAGCTACTAAGTATGGGTGGATATTGTCTCTGTGAGGGCAATTCGCCTCTTGTCGTCGGTCAGTTGAGAGTGACGTGATACAATCAGATTACCCTGCATGCCTTGATATTGGTGGGCAAGGCCTGTATGGAGATTCTGAGCTTACTTTACCTTAGCTTCTCACTTTCCTTGTTGTTAGCCGTTACGCCGTTCTAGTATATTCTGGACGCAAAGAGTGACACGCTGTTTTAATATACACACCTCTACTCGCAACTGGAGCCAGACAAAGTATGCCAGCCACATATCTGAATCCAAACGGCAGTGGCTCCAGCGGCATTCTTCCTCCGCTCGAAGTGCTGGCGAAATGGCCAACGCCCAACTACGATGATCCGATCACCCGACCAAAGGTTGTACCCGCTGTAGCTGGTGTGCTTGGAATCATCATGATTATCATTGTAGCAGCGAGGATCTGGGCTCGATTCATTGTACAGAAAAACGGTGGACTAGACGATTGGATAATACTACTTGCAATGGTATGAACGGGAAACCCCTATATCTCCCTGTCTATAACCCGTCTGTTAATTTGC
>JALPSE010000244.1:11741-22902 GCA_030558545.1 Bipolaris gigantea | reverse complement strand
AAAAAAAAAGAGAGGATGAGAGAGGGGGGAGCCTTTTCCAATTCCAGCATGTAACTAACATCAAAGGGATAGCAACCGAAGTATACGGCTTCGACCGCCACATGTGGGACGTAAGACCCAACCTCTACGTTCCGGAGCGCAAAATCGTCTTCGCCGTCTACCTCCTCTACATCATCGCAGGCGGCCTTATCAAAATCTCCATTCTCCTCTTCTACCGCCGCCTCGACGCGCGCTGCATCCCCACCGCCTTCCGCGTCGCCACCTGGTTCAACATCGCCATAATCGCCATCTTCATCATCGGCTTCACCACCGTCCTCCTCACCGCGTGCAACCCCCTCGCAGCCTTCTGGTACCAATTCGATGTAGTCCACCAACTCACCGGCTACAAGTACCATTGCTGGATCAACGAAGAAGCAGACATTACGGCCGCCAGCATCATCTCCGCAGTGCAAGACGCAATCGCCGCCTTCCTGCCCACGCTGCTCTACTGGAACCTGCAGGTCCCCAGGCGGCAGAAAATCGCGCTGGGAGCAATCTTCGCGTCGGGCTACCTCGTCTGCATCGTCTGCGTCGCGCGCGTCTTCGCCATCCACACCATCTTCAACAACGAACTGTACGACTCGTCCTGGACCACCTGGCCCGCGCTCGTCCTCGCCGTCTTGGAAATCCAACTAGGCGTCATCATCACCTCGGTGCCCGCGCTCAACACCTTTGTCAAGCACTACTTCTCGGGCGCCTCGGCTTGGGGCAGCGCCTCGCAGCGGTCTGCGCATGGCTCCGCGAGAGCGACAGATGGCAGCATGCGCCAGGGTGAGTTTAGGAAGCAGAGTGATGTGGCCAAGTTGGCGTCGACAATGTCCAGGGGCCGGGCCGAGGCGCACGAGGACGACGAGGAAGAGGGAGACGTCGCGTTGTTGGAGTTGGCGTCGGGGAAGACGGGGACGGAGACGAGGATCATGGTCATGGTGTAGTAGGCTCTTTTCTTCTTGGATTCCTCCTCCTCGACATTTCCACTTTGTACTAAAACATGCTTGTATATTCACGGCCTCTTCGTCACTGTCTCCTCTGCCTTTTTTGTTCTCTTTCTTCGGACATGGCATACCCTTTTCTTTTACTCCTCCCACTGTATCCTCTCTCTCTCTCTCTCTCTCTCTTGTACCGCTTTTTTTCCATTCGGTCCTCTGTGCTGAGCGTCATGGCTAGAGACATGACTTGCTACCGTTTGCTGGCTTGAAGAAACGAAAAAAAGAGGTTTCTTTGAATAAGCAAAAGGGCACTGTATAGCTTTCACCGAAAAAGAAAAAAAAACAGGAGAATTTCGCAGGTCGACTTCTCAAGCAAACACCATACCGCCATCTCTATCATACAATACAATACAAATCCCTCGGTCCAAAATATTTTTTTTAAGAAAAGAAAAAAAAAGAGAACGAATGGGTATCATTTTCCACTGATTCCAAATGCACAAAACAACAAGCCTACAATTTACTCTCCCTGACCCTCCTCTCCTCCTCAACCGGCAGTGCCCCACTCATCCACCCAACCCCTTCCTCCCTTCCATACAAGACCCTCTCCCTCCCGCCCATGGTACTCCACCAATTCACCGCTACAACACTACGCTCAGGGTCCATCTCCCCGCTCACGAGTACCTCCCAGAAGCGACGTTTCCCCACCTCACGCATCTCATCGTCGTGGATCTGATTCAGCAGCTCCGCGCACAGCGGCAGCCACTCGTCCAACAGGGCGACGGGGAGATACGGGAGAGCGTCGATGAGGGTCAAGGCGAGGACGGCTTGTTCGGAGAGCGGCGGGGGCGGGGCGTCGGAGTCTTGCAGGGCGAGGGCTACGGCGTCCGGGGGAAGTGGTGCCGTAGGCGCATTCAGAGCGCGGTGATAGACAATCTCCAAGAGGGTAGCAGGGAGATCTGGATGGGTTGCTGACAAGGGGGATGGGGGCGCGGTAACCCGCATGAGGGTCTTGAAGGCGAGACGGAATTGGCGGGGGGAAAGGCTGTTGGGGAAGACGCGGAAGAGGGCGTCGATGTAGAAGGGGAGGTGCTTTGCGGTTAGGTTTGCGGATTGGGGGGCTGAGAGGACGGCGAGCATGACGCTGTGGGCTGCTTCGAAGATGGGGAGCATGTTGTGGTTCTCGGCTGCGGCAAGGTAGGGGACTGCGGATGCGACGAGGAGGTCTTCGTTGGTGGAGGGGGAGAGGACGAGGGTGAAGTGCTCGGCCGTGTTGAGGAAGTAGAGGTCGAGGATGCGGTCGAGAGGGTGGCTGGGGATTTGACCGAGATGTTGGGAGGCGATTGTCTTGAGGAATTTGTCGGCGTGGTTGGGATAGGCAGTGAGGATGTCGATGGCGGTGAGGTAGACAAAGGTGTGCTGGGAGAAGGATGCTGGGCCTAGCCGTGATGTGATGAAGTAGAGATGGCGCAGTGTTTGTAAGGCTTGCGCAGCGAGCAACGGAGCAACGGCATCAGCAGCAAGCGCCCTGTCAGCCAGTGTTCGTTTAAAGACGCCACGAAGGATGATGGTGGTGGCGAACAAGGCGGCCTTGAGAAGGTTCCACAACTGTGGTGTGGTCTTGTGAAGCGCTTCTTCTTCCAGATTGGCAGCCTCTTCAGCAGGCTCAATATCAGAAAACTTGTTCTGTCGCCATTGCGTCGTGAGGGCACGAGAAAAACTTGCAAGATCGTCCATCATGGTCTGGATAATCCAGGGGTTCTTGACGTTCTCAACTGCATGCGCAATCAGGCGCGACAGAGGTCCCATTGAGGCTACAAGCGGCCTGTTTATGATGACCTCGACCTGTCTGAATGAACTCGAGTGTGGCTATGTATGATCAGCGCAAGATCCTCAATTCGTTTGCTATAACTTACACTCCAATCCAGCTTTCCCGACTGAGTCGTCCGCACGTCCAGGTCCAAACCGCCAAGGAAGTATGCCGACTGAAAGCCTTCATTGGAATAAAACGCCGTTCCAATGAGCACGGGGAGTAGCAAGTCATAATCAAACTGTGTCCTCTCCACATCTCTGATGCATCCAAAGGCGTGATTAAGAACCAATGTTATCGTATGGCCTCCCAATCCATCAGCCTCAGAGCGTTCCCTAACTTCAACCAGGGCCAGATTCGTCGCCCGCACCAGCGCGTCTTCAACCCTCTTACGCATAGCGGATGCCCAGTACAAATCTATCCCCTGCTCTTCGAGATTGCCAATGCCAATCAAAAGGCCCCCTAGCACAACCAGGTGCTTCCACCGTCGACTGCGGTCGTCTGCGCCCGCAACCACGGCGCGCACCCATTCATCGAGTGACAGGCCTCCTCCCGTGGGAACCTGACCAGGCGCAAGTTTAGGCGCCTTGTTAAAGCGCACATCGTTGTGATGGTTGATGATTGTCGTGATAGCCGAGTGGAAGACGGAGAGCATGCGCAGGGGCGTCCGCACGCCATCAGGACGGTCCCATAGCGCAGGGGCAGTAAGCAGATGCGAAGTCAAAAGACTGAGGTTGTGCGGATTCCCGAGAGTAGTGAGTAGCGAAGACGCGGTTCCAAGAAGGCTATTTTGTAGTCAGTATATGCGCGGGTGCGTTCACATGGGGGGGGGACTCGAGATGCATGCATACCGCGGCGTGTCCTGCTGATCCGTATATGTCTGCAGCGAGCGCAGCAGCGTCGACAAGAGGCGATCGACGGGCATGATTGGGGATTCGAGGTAGCCCGTGGGAGGCTACGGCAGCTGGCGCATTCGAAGGCTTGTTCGGGGCGTCGTGGGGAATGCGATGATGATGGGCTTCGGGTGTTGAGTGTTGCGCTCACGCGCGTCGAGCCGAGGTTGCGAGCTCGGGCCCCAGCCGCCGTCAACATTCATTTGCTATGTATGTAGATCGACGTCACAAGTATGGGGATAGTTAGTTGGACGCATGTGTGCAACTGAACACTGGGTACTGCATGCTACGGCTATCGAATTGCACCGCCAGTCACGTGCGCTAGATAGCCCAGAACGCCATAACCAAACCATGCTGTTGCCCAAATGAGGCGAGTCTAAAGCCGTACCCCTACCCACGTCAATTAATTACTTGTTCCGGCCCCTGTTCTCGAGTTTCCCCAACATGACTGCTCCTCGACAACATGATAGTTAACGAGTTCTTCCCCAGCTTCATCCAGCGCGTCAACTCGGCTGTTCCGCAGGGCTACACCACGCCTCCCTTTCCCTCTCTTTACTGGCCGCTGCCTCCCGGCGCACACCCGTCTTTCTACCTCTATCGCCCAGACGACGTTTTGCGCTTCACAGTATACTGGAGCTTGCTTCTTGTCGGCGGCATACACTTGGTTGTAGCGCTATGGGCGTGCGGAGTACAATGGCGCAATTGGAAACTCATATGGATTACCGTACCCTTTTTCACCATTGTTGGGGGCATTGAAGCACTGGTCTCGGGCGCGATTGTCGGCGGACTGTGAGTAACCGTTCTGTTCATGAAAAAGGCAAAGAGAGCGCATGCTGACTGGGGATTTAGTATCGGAGGTGTTTATCAAGCTGGCTATTTCGAAATGTCTACCTGGATACCCTTTGTATGGGCCGTCATCAACACGCTGGTTCTCATTCTGTCTTCCTTTGCTATTTACGGTGGTCTTTGATGCGCTGGCGCGACGGGAGTATATGTCAACGCGTCCACACCATCCTCTGCTGGTAGCTCATCGCGCCAGTCAAGACACGCGACCTATGCCTAGGCTCATAGGTGTGCTGAAAGCAATGACGACGTCCCGATAACGTCTCAGGTACACTTGAGGAATCGCCCAACGATGGGCGCAAGAGCAGCATTCATCAACACGTCCACAGCCCCCACACGGATTCAGATTCCCATATGGATCAGAGCCAGTCGCGGAATCAGCCTTGCAAGGCATGCCTGCAGCCGCAGACGAAGACACAAAAGTGCGTTACATGTACTTTGTCGCAAGCTTATCAAGGCACATGAGACCTTGCGCGGAGGATCGGAATGACTAGCCATAAATCTATTGAGACACCGAGTATACGAACATAGGCTTTGGGGATACTGTTGCAAGAGCAAAAAGAAAGGGTCTGGATCATAGATCATATGCATTATTTCGAGGTCCATCTTAACTAGACGTACCAAGTTCATGCTTGAGTATTCAATCCAATGTCATAAGTCGAAAACTATTCAATAGTTTTCCACATCAACGCCCCATATGCACACGCCATTTATCCTACAAAAATCTTAAATCTCTGCTTCACCTGCTTCCTACACAGGGGGCACTTTGTTGGACGCGCCGGTATATGTCCATGTCTAACTGGCACCACGACATCCGCGCACCACTGACACATGACCATGTGACCGCACGGCAACACGGCTATATCCGCTAGCTGCTGGTAACACACCTGGCACGCCAGCACCTTGGTCATTTCCTCCTCAGACTTTGGCGGGGGCCGATCTGGTTGGTTGTCCAGCGAGACAAGCGGGGGTGAGGGTGGTCGAGCAGCGCGCATACGAGCGAGTTCCTGTTCGAAATCCAGACGTATATTGTGCATTTCTGCCAGCGGCTGAGTAGTCACTCCGGCTATACCAGACCACTGAGGGCGAATCTGCGACCACCAACCCGTTGCCATGGGGGCAGCTGAGCTGGATTCGCCGTTGGGGTTCGCGAGTATGGCGTGGATGCGTGCTTCGTCTTCTTCCCGGCTCTGACGGTACGCAGTCACGAGTCTCCGCGCTGCTTCTATGCCTTCTGCGCCGCTGTTCTCGAAATATGTCATGCGCTCGACCGAGACGTCAATTTCGCCGCTATTGCGCAGCCAGCGGACTTCGGTTACGGCGGCGTCTTCGCCATCTGCACCTCTTCGCCGCGGAGCATAGCTCCACACTTCGGTTGCTGGTTCTAGGCTCTCAGAAATAGATTGCGATTCCCGCATTACGCCCCAAAGTAGTTGTTCTTCGATTTCACGGCGATCTTGCGGTGACAAGCTATCGAGCTGGGGCGCAACCTCTGTTCCTTCTGCTCTTCTCTGTTCGGCCTGGCGATGGCGGTCGTACGCTCGTGTGTACATTTGCGTAAGTGGTGACTCGTAGTCGTCCTGCTCTAGTTCCTCGCGGGACCCGAATACACGAGCAAAACGTTCTCGTGCGAGCTGCATTTGTGCTTCTCGTCGTGTCATTGGTCGTGGCGGTTCGGAGGGATCCTCTTGAATCTGGGGGGCTACCAACGATTGGGGCTCTGTGGGAACTATTGAATCGACATCCGGGGTCTCTTCAGCCTCTCGAAGAAGGTCGTCCAACGCGTCTTCTAGACTCTGTTGCGGTTCCTCCGGCCGATCTTCATCTGATGACAGTCTTCGCCTACTGAGCCTATTCTCTGGCCTTGATGCATTGTTCTCCACGCCAGCCCGCATCTGATCTAATGTTCGGGGTAGGAAACCAGGGCTGACTTCATGAAGGGGTTCTCCTATAACAGCTATGCGATACTCTGTGCCATCAGGAAGCTTCGCAATGCGATATCCCTGATGAAACTCCCACCACCGCTCTAGGAACTCGGTCTGATCTGGCATCTCGGGTATTCGTGTCTGCGCAATATCAAGTGGCGGGTCGGTAGCGGCAAGGCGATTGCTCCAAAACTCTAGGTGAGGTCAGCTGACTATGACATTGGCTTAAATACATTGTCATTGTTCATACCTTTACAGAACCAGCAGTAGCCTTGCCACCTTGTGCCGCGATTTACAAAACCAACCCCATCGATGTACACTCGGTATGTTCTTGAATGGACGCGCTCATCAGCGCAAGCACAGCAGTTGGGCGTGGAAGTTAGCCTGCAGCTAGTGGCAAGCTTGTGCGGGCAATGAATATCGAGGCGTGGGCAATCTGCGGTCAAAGTGCCCATATTGAGTGAGATGAGAATGTAAAAGATAAATCAAGGGCGGAATTTACAAGGTGATTGAGTAAAGGCTGGGGGTTGGGTTGGGTTGGGGGGGGGGGCCGACCAAAAGGTTAACAGCTTCGTGACGTTGGGCGGGTGGCGGACGCAGACGCGCAGTTGCCGTCGGCTCGGCTGCTTGCCCCTCTCATACAATCGGTGAAACCGGAAAATCAAAACAACCGGGTATAGCCCACCAAAACTTATTACCAAACCTATGAAGTGGCTCTACTACAGCGTGGTTATCTTATATAGTCAATACGCGTAATCTAATACGTATTCTTTCTTTTTACTATATCTTAACATATAAAAATTAATGCACTGCTACTAGAGCTCTACCCGCTAGAGGAAGTAGGAAATAGTCAACGTCCAACTATAGCTACAGTACTTTGAACACAATGCTATTGCTTTTAGTATACCTATAAGCTTGATGGTAACCAGTACTTAAAGATACTATAGATATCCATTGAGGTAGAGCTTTGAGATACCAAATTAATTCTGCATCGTTAGCTATGCGCAGATATGGTATTTTGGCAGTGTTGTAGTGTGATATTGCATCGCGGTTGATGGGGCCGCCATCTTCGGGTTTTATGAGAGCCTTGGGAACCCTGCATAAACCATGGCGGGGCGACGCGTGGATCGGTGGGGAAAGTGGAGCGTGCCGTTCCCGTGACTCCATGCCATTGCGCATCCCTACCACTAGGCCCAACGGCCCGTCACCACACCTGTCGAACCCCTGCGATATAGCCAACATCTTTGTTGGAAGTGAATAAAGCAAAAGTATGTTTCAGCCGGCTTATCGTTCCATTCCAAACACCCGAAGTGCATCAATGAAAAACCTTCTCTGTGTAACGTGACTTGAGGTATAAGAAGTCTCTTGTAGCCTTACACTGGTGTTCAATCCAACACTCCCCCCAAACCTACAATATTACCAAGATGCGCACGGAAATTCACAACCCAAACGAGAGGCTGTCAGCTAGGCCACCGGCTGCACTGACTCTGAAAGAATTCAACAGCAAAACCTTGGACCCTCCCGTCCCAGTCTACCTCCCCTGGAACCTCACAGCCCAAGAATTCACACAGATCCTCGAAAGCCCCAGCGATAAACCAGCATTCAAGTTCCCTGCGCTACGGAACTGGCTGTTGGGACTCCTTGGAACTCTGGATGAACAGAAAGATGAATCAAATCCGTTCCATAGGCAGCCGTATCGCTTAGAAGAGCTCACGATCGAGTCTGTAGACTGGTTCGACAAGAGAAGCTATACACGGCTTGGATATATGAAGATTCAATCCGAGATTAGGAATGGGTCTGGTGACGGCGATTGGATACCTGGATCTGCGTTTTTGCGGGGTGGGAGTGTTGCTATTCTCGTACGTCTTCCAGCCTTTTTTCCAGTTTCGCCATGCAGTTTGAATTATAGCGAAATACTGAAAACATGTTCCAGGCCATTGTACAGCCGACAGACGCCTCGGGCGAAGCCGAAAAACACGTCATTCTCACTGTTCAGCCTCGCCTGGCAGTTTCCAGCCTGGCATTCACCGAGATCCCAGCAGGTATGCTAGATGACTCGGGCTCCTTTACCGGAACAGCAGCACAGGAACTGCGAGAGGAGGCGAATCTCCATGTCAAGATGGAAGAATTGCTGGACCTGTCTGAACTTGCTTTGGAACAAGGCCAAGCTGATTCCTCGGCCCCGACCGACCAGCTACGAACGGCAATGTATCCCAGTCCTGGTAAGACCTACTCTATTCCCCTTTCCGAGAGAAACAAAAATCAAGCTGACGATAATTTTCCTCTCGTTGTAAAAGGCGGATGCGACGAGTTCATAAAACTTTACTTATACCAGAAGCGTCTGTCACGTGCGCACATGGAGTGGCTCAAGGACAGAGCCACGGGACTGGAGAACGAGGGCGAGAGAATAAGACTGAAACTAGTTCCTCTGGAAAACTTTTGGAGAGAAGCTGCGCGCGATGGTAAAGCACTTTCTGCGTTGGCGCTGTATGAGAATCTTAAGCGGCGGGGCAGGATTCCTGATATGCCCGAGGAGCCGGCGGAGGAGTCTAAGATGTAATCTCGTATTTTCAAAGCAGGGGGTTGAGTTGGGTGGTAGTGCATTGCTCAATTGATACGAAGCTATTATAGCGGAGAACGAATAAGTAGCCAACCGTGTTCGTTTCCATTGATGCACAATACATATCCTCATTTCCGGACCTGATATCCCAAGCAAAGCAAATAAGCAGCCTAATTATGCATCACTTCCTATGAGCCTACAATGTGTTCGAAATCAACATGCAGCAAAACTACCTACCGTATTGGAGTCAAGAAAACAAAAAATCGGCCCCAAGCCCTTCAAATCCTCACACCCCCGTGCTGCAATTTATCCGACCAATCCGGCCGATACTTTGTTTTCATATGCTGCATCAAATCCACCAACGACGCCGACAGCGCCGCAGAACTCGGCCATTTCCACGACGAAAGCTCAAGCACCAGCAGCGCATTCGAGTACAGCTGAATGAGATTACCCCCGAATATCGATGGCATATTTTGTATCAGCACCGTACCCGCGTAGTAGACCCAGTAGGGAGTCATGAAGATGTGGATGCTACCGCAGCTCACTACTGCTTCTCTGTGCTGGAATTAGCTTGGGAGAATGGGGAGGGAGGGGTTTGTGTATGTGAAAGGGACGTACAAGACATGCCATGCGCTTCCCCAGCATGGATTTAGTAGGAGATGCGTCGTGTGCAGTGAGAGGCGCAAGGCAGGTATTAACTCATCTTTTTCATCAAAAAGCGGGAGTAACTTTTTTACGCTTTCTTTGGCTGCGAGATCGCCCTTTCGAAACCGGTTTTGCATACGGAATAGGTAACATAGATACTCGGCGGGCTTGTTCTTGTCGAAGCAGAGTTCTGATTCCTATGGCTAGTGTGAGCTGTGTGGGGGAAAGGCAGTCGAGAGTTAGGGTGGGTTTTAGACGTACAGGGTCTGGGAATAAGGCGGGACGATCGAGGGTTGAGGCGAGTTGGTTTTCAAGACAGTAGATTGTCATATGCATGGCTCGTAACGTTTCAACATCGTTGGGTTCAAGTTCTTGTAGGGCGCGCTTGGATTCGAGGTCGAACGCTAGACGCCCAGCGAGAGCGACCTGCTGCCCGATATTACCCGTCAACGGATCAAATAAGCTGTTGATGGCAAGGAGCAAGACGGAGCGGAGTGTGTCGATGTTAGGTTCCAAGGTTGCCAGTTCCAGGTGCTCCATGGCGTCGGCAAAGTATTGAGTCGCCAATGAACGATATCTGATGGAGTTGGCTTGGTGATAGGCAAGCCTGCCTGAAGGGCTCCAGCCTTGGTTATGTGGATGTTTTTTGCCCGTGGTAGGAAGAATGTAGCATGCAATAGAATAAATCATGTACAAGGAGAATAACTCGGTCGAACTGAGATGGGTGGGTAGTTCGGGCTGCAGGTAGCGCAGTGAAGGGTCCAGAAAAGGATAGAGAGGCTGCACAACCTCGAGATACAATTGCTTGAGCTCATGTTGCTTTTCGGGAGAGTCCTTGTTCATGCATTGCCAGTCGTCGAGTTCGTCGTCGCCCCGCTCGCTGCGTGTGTCGTGTGTTGTGTGCAATCTGGGCGACTTGACTAGGCACGACTCTGCACCCAGGTAGCGATAGCTATTTCCGGCCTCTGCAAAATGGTGCTCGTACTGCGCAACATCAGGCGCAAAGGCGTCAGGCTTTACATGCACACCGAATGCGCTGCTGATCCCAGGGCCAATCGAGGCTGTCGGAGAGGGAAGCTCGCTGGATAATCGGCGCACACGATCCACCAGTCGACTGATATAACTGGGGATTCGGTTAGCCGGAGTCGGAAGGATGCGCACGTACGTCTACCTTCGCGACAGCAATTCGTTGCGTCCGTGATCGTAGAACATGCACTCGACCCCGGCCTTTGTGCACTGCCTGTGAAAGTGAGCAAAAAAGGCGCGGCAGGTAGGACGGCGAAACAGTGTACCTGCACTTTGGCAAGAGTGTATCACAGCCGCGGCGACACTCTCGGCACCTCTTGCATGCGGGCAGACTCTGGGGAAGTTGAGTGCACAATCCTCAAATGTGGAGGCGTCTGGGGTTACCTGAATCAGCGCCTCCAGATCGAATGCTGGGGGACTGGCGCTGGCTGTGGCTGCCATCAACGGTCAATCTGTACGAGGACTGGAGGGGAGAAGTCCGATGGTTAGCAGCACAT
>JALPSE010000243.1:8864-41317 GCA_030558545.1 Bipolaris gigantea | reverse complement strand
ACACACACACACACACACACACACACACACAAAGTCCAACGAGCATGGCGTGAATCAAAATCATGTACACGATTTACTCCGAGTGAGCTGAGGCGTGAGCCAGAAACTGTACATGGGCAGAGGGTCGGGGGTTTGGACAAAACCGATTCGTTGCGTACTTAAAAAACGTACTGTAGCAAAAATGTCAGCGAGTGCTTCTTACACCAAAGAGACCATGTAGACGTACTGGAATGAAGAGATAGGGCACCTGTCTCTCGTACTCCTTCCATGCCTCACCGTACTTGTCCCTGCACTTCTCGATATCCCTCATTGCGCGGTGGATAATCATGCCGGCAAAAAAGACCGAGTAGAACCAGGGGAACGGGCTGCTGAAACCGGTGATGAGACCCCAGCTAACGGTAAAGAAAAAGTCGCAAGTGTAATGGATCTTGCGTGCCTTTCCGTACCAACCGTCCGCCAGAATCTTGTTTCCGTGGGCAGTTTGAATCGTCTTGGGGTTCTCGATGCGGCCGTACTTGAAGTAGGGGAACGTGGTACGCTCCTCAACAACGCCGCGCTCCTCCTGGCGGAACTGGTTCTTTTGCGAGTTGGTCGTGTCCCAGATGTAGTAGGCGCCGAGATAGGCAAGAGTCAGAAGAGCAGTGAACCAGGTTGGCAGATCGTACTCGGAAGGGTGGTGGTAGGCAATGTAGAGAGTGCAGTGGCAGTACGACAAAGGCACACCAGCCATGTTCCAGAAGATGAGCATGAAGCCAAGCTTCTCATAGTACATGTCCCAGGTTGTGATGATGAGATGCTCGCCCTTTGCGCAGGCGCCGGCATAGAGGTAGTGTGCAAATAGGAGGAAGATGGCTTCGAGGGAAACATAGCCGTACTGCTCGTACTGCTTCAAGCATGTGCCGAGGGAAAGGAAGAAGAGTATGAACCACGGGATGCGAACTTCGAGAAACATCTTAAAGTCCAAGATGCCGAAGAGACGGGGATTGAGCTCAGAACCGAGGAAAAAGTCGACAATCAGATTGTCGGTCATGCGGACGGTTGCGCCGCGGACCCGAGCAGAAACGTATGCGATGGTCGAGCAGAGGAAGCCGGAAATGATGGCAACGCTCATGATGTGGCCAAACTCGTCAACCAAGGTGTAAAGCTTGAAGTAGCCGCCAAAGTGTAGAGCCAGCATGATGACGATGCTGGAGTAGAAGGACCACATTGCTGAGCAGTAGTAGTCCAACTGCTTTCCTTCCAGATGAGGAAGCGCCTTGCCCTTGCGGTAGACACCCGGCATGAACATATAAAAGGCCATTTGCATGAGTCCGAAGAACCAGTAGATTTGCCATGCCTTGTTGCTTGGGTAGGCTTCCGTCTTGACGAGGTACCACATGTGACCACAGAAGTCTGACCAACTCTGGCCTTGGGTGCGCGTAGGGAACTTGCCGTCGTAGAAAGCGGCTCCGATCCACATATAGTACATGAGCGCAGGAAAGCAAATCATCATACTGCCCATTCCGATTGCACCTCCAAATTCGCTCAGACCGGAAGGGTCCTTGGGGGCAAAGAACTTTTCAGCCTCGAACGCAAGGTCCAGTTCGACCTTTTCTTGCTTGCTGTGTCCATTTGCGTGTCCATTTGCGTGTCCATTAACGTGTCCATTGGTAATTCCATTCCCGTTGGCATGGCCATTAGTGTGGTCTGTTTTGAGGGGCACGGTGCTGTCGGTGGATGACAGGGACTTTACGAAGGCTTCCTCGGGCTCTGGAGTCGATTCATGTGTATCGGCATTGGCCACAGCGGATTTGCGCCGTTGTGACCTTCTGCGCCCAGGGGTCTCAACAAAACCGGGACGTTCGGGCTTGCTGTGCCGTGTGTGTCAGCAGTCACTTTTTCTATCTATCTAGATGTCGACTTACACTGGGGTCTTGCCCGCCTGGGACCGCGTCACTCGCATTGACATGGTTGCTGTGCGGGTGACGGTGGCGGTGTGTGGTTTCAGGGGCGCTCAGATAAGAGACGGCGCTTGCAAACCTCGACAAGGGCAAAAGAGGTAATGCAAACTTCAAAATATGTAAGAAGGGAAAGAAAAGAGCAGTTGTGCTTCGTCACAGAGCATGCATTACAGCCAAGGAGGCGGTGTGGGGAGCCAATGGCATAAAAGGGCGGAGGGAGAAACTCAATGTTTGTTGACACCATGGACCTCTAGATTCGGGTGTTGCCATATACGAACTAGAAGCATCGATCGGGCGCGCCAATCGGAGCGCACGGATCCCGCTCCTCAGGGGGAATCATAGCATACGCGCGATACGGTGTATACCAAAGTTATTGGATATCAAAGCGCTTGCGTATTGGATTAATTGTGCCACGTACTAATACTAAAGTGGTGCCGAAGCTTAGCTAATAGGTAAGAAGGGTCCGACATGGTATTCTCTCCATGTCAGCATTGCGCATTCAAGAATTAACTGGACTTCACCATGGCGATAATTACAAAGACGGTAGGCAGGACATCTCTGTCTATGCCCCAGCAGCACTTTAGTGGTAATCAAGATAACTTCTGTTGGCAGATGGACTTGAAAAACATGTCTGTATGCCAACGTGTTGATACTGAACTCAAGCTAGACTCATCTGATGTAGCCATCTTAAATGCTGTACCGAGAGTCTAGATATCGATATGAGTTCACCTAGCCTGTTCAACTGGATCACTACGAATGGTAAGGTCCTGATGCACGTCAGATATTTCCCGTGGGCATAAACCTATCGACACTGTAGGGGACAGGTTCGTTCTACAATTCGAATATCACGCGCAGTTGGTAAAGCTACTGTCGTAGAACGTTCATCACCTCTATCTGCGCAGGTGCTCGGTGCACAACGTGAGTGCACTGACCCAGTTTGAATACTGTTTGGACCGGTGTAGTTGGTGTAGTTGGTGTCTACGTGTGGGTTGTTTCCCTCTTCTATCTCCCATCTTCATGATAAGGTGACACATAGTTGTCATTGCAGTAGGTTATTGCCTCGACTGATCCGTAATTATTCTTCCTCAAGCCTGACAAAGGCTGTGGCACTACTAGGCAGTCCCGTCCGAGTGTCTCCCCGACGAAGCAACACTGGCTGGAAAGAAAACTCTGAATGACTATAGGCCAAAAGATGGCTGATGCAAGGACGGAGCGTCGGTACATTGAAAAGTCAACTGTAGATGAATTTATGGAATGGCTTTGCCCAATCGAACTAAAACTGATAATTCGATTAGTCTGAAGCCCGATAGAACGAAGACTGTATGGCTGACCTATATCAAATACTTCGTGCTATCATACGTCTAGATACTTATATCATTTCTTGCCGCCTTTGTCTTTTGTAATACCTGGCCACCATGATTTACAATCGGGCCTCAGGTACGCAGTGAACAGGATGAGGCGTCCCAGGCACAGAGATGGCCCATACGACAGCCCTGCCATTGCAAACATCATGTAGTGAAATTTGTACCAATATTTCCAGCTTGATGAATTATTCATCCACGCTATGCTTCCAACTCTGAAACTAGTCGTCGTAGCACGTCTGCCACTCAGAGATAAATCACAAGTTATCATAGCTCATATTGACCTTTGCATGTTGTGCAGCATCAGCCCGAAATCATCTAAGCAGTACTCATTGAGTACATTTGGCGGTGTTTATTTTGTTCGTTTGTTTGACTCGCGTAGGTTAATTCAGCGCTCACGCTTACGATGTATATGTACGTACTCCTCTCTCTCTCGTCCAGTAGACCGATACAGAGATCACCTAAATTACCATCGCTGCTATTGGCAGTCGGAATATTGCGAATTTGGATCTATGCCACACCGGTTGGTCGGGTATAACTAGTCAGAATACCGATGGCGCTCCCGCGGAACAGAGATAGCCGGGCACCTCGGACAGGAGAAAGGGCTAATTTCTTACTGGAATTTAACCACTTTTGATGATGGCCTGGTGTCCAGCCATTTCAGTTCTGCGAGAGACACGGTCGTCAGACTAAGGGGGAGATTGATGCGGAGACCCCACACCCACGCAATCGTCGAAAAGGCATGGCTACAACGTGCACACACACACATCCGCGACGCGTTCTGTCAGGGAGCATCGGACCATCAGGACCTGAACGCCACCATTGCCCTGACATGTGACGCCCTCGGTGCTGGTGATCCCTGTCCTGCATGGAACAACAATTGAGCCGCCCCACGTGAGCTTTCCCAATGCGGCATGCCTCGGTATCTTGGTGAATGACGTCTGCCCTCAACTAGCAAGCAAGCCGCTCATGGCTCAGCTCCACCAATGGCAGCGCCCGTAAATCCACGCACAGGATCACACGAGAGCGGTCGCAGTACCCCAAACGCGCTATTTACGGTCGGTCTTCAGCTGATGGCCTGTTTCCCCGGATCCCTTGGCGTGGAGTAATTGCAAGCATGTGAAAGTAACGCGAAACCATGCTAATCCTCTTATAAGCTTGGAGGTGTCTCCATCGTCGTCTTGTGATCCTTCCTCCTTCATTCTTTTGCTTTTTGTTCCTTCGCCTTGCTCTCCCTTTTTAGTCTGAATCCAGACAAACATGGCGAAGCGCTTCTCTACCGCCGATGTCGCATCACACAAGACTACGAACGACCTGTGGATCATTGTAGACGAGGATGTCTACGATCTTACCAAGTTCCAGGACGATCACCCTGGCGGCAAGAAGAGTACGCTAAGCCCTATCCTGCGAATCCTGCAGTCCAAGCTAACGATTGCAAGTCCTCCAGCGAGTGGCTGGCAAAGATGCTTCAAAGCAGTTTTGGAAGTACCACAACGAGAGCATTCTGAAGAAGTACCAGAAGCAGCTACTAGTCGGATCACTCGATACCAAGGCTGCTCCTCCAGCTCCTCCCGCAGCCGCTGCTCCGGAGAAGAAGGAGATTGTTAAGCCAGAGGCAAATCCTGGAGTTGTTGCACCTCAGCCAACTCAAGCTGCCGAGGAGTCGGAGCCTTTCGATTCCTATGGCGACCTCGTCCCATATGCAGACCCTTCGTGGTACCAAACTGTATGTCTACGAACGCGCCTTTCAATGGCTCCTACGAGCCTCGGCTAACGCAAAGACCAGTACCACTCTCCCTACTACAACGAGACACACGCCGCCCTACGCGCAGAAGTCCGTGACTGGGTTGAGGAGAAACTGATGCCATACGTCACCGAGTGGGATGAAGCAAAGAAGGTCCCAGATGAGATCTTTCTCGAAATGGGAGCACGAGGATATCTCGCTGGTATGCTTGGCGTCAAGTACCCTACACAATACACCGACCTGAGGGTCCAGAGCGTACCACCAGAGAAGTGGGACCACTTCCATGAGATGATCATCACCGACGAAATATCAAGGACGGGCAGTGGTGGTCTCGTCTGGGGCTTGATCGGTGGATACGGAATTGGCGGACCGCCTCTGTTCAAGTTTGGCAAGAAAGAGCTTGTCCAGCGCATTGGTCCCGATCTGCTTAGCGGAAAGAAGAGGATCTGTTTGGCAATCACCGAGCCAGGTAAGTCTCTACCTTTTGTATCTAGAAAGCCGAAACTGACATTTCAACAGATGCCGGCAGTGATGTCGCCAACCTGACCTGTGAAGCCAAGCTCTCGGAGGATGGCAAACACTACATTGTCAACGGTGAGAAGAAATGGATCACAAACGGTATCTGGTCCGACTACTTCACCACAGCTGTTCGTACTGGCGGCGAGGGCATGAACGGCATTTCGGTCCTTCTGATTGAGCGCAGCGCAGGCGGCGTTTCGACCCGTAAGATGGACTGCCAGGGTGTATGGAGCAGTGGTACCACCTACATTACCTTTGAAGATGTCAAGGTGCCTGTTGAGAACCTCATCGGAAAGGAAAACCAGGGTTTCAAGGTCGTCATGACGGTAAGTCAATCATCTGAGTTGCCTTGAGAAGATGCCCACTAATCATCATTTAGAACTTCAACCACGAGCGTATCGGCATCATCATTCAATGTCTCCGCTTTTCTCGTGTATGTTACGAAGAGAGCATGAAGTACGCACACAAGCGCAAGACGTTCGGCAAGCGCCTCATCGACCACCCTGTCATTCGTCTCAAACTCGCACACATGGCTCGTCAGATCGAGGCCAGTTACAACTGGATGGAGAATCTCATCTACCAGTGCGAGAAGATGGACGACATGGAGGCTATGCTCAAGCTTGGAGGCGCTATCGCCAGTTTGAAGGCTCAGAGCACAACCACATTCGAGTTCTGTGCTAGGGAAGCAAGCCAAATCTTTGGTGGCCTGAGTTATAGCAGGGGCGGACAGGGCGCCAAGGTCGAAAGGCTATACAGGGACGTCAGGGCGTATGCTATCCCAGGAGGCAGTGAGGAGATTATGCTTGACTTAAGCATCAGGCAAGCTTTGAGAGTACACAAGGTCCTGGGCATGAAGCTGTAAACACCTCATGCATAGTGGGAAGTGTCTGTAACAAAATACTCTATAGACCAAATTTCTTTCCCATTTCAATTCGAGTAACAATGCGTTTTTTCAAATAGTCCGTTATTCAAGTCATGAGAGTGCGTACATGTTATACCGGTCGTAAATCACCCCACGCGTTGGCCTACCCACTATAGAGGCCCTACAAACTCCGACTCCAATTTTTATGCCGTACGTTGTGGTTTCTCATGACAGAGTGCCAATCTTCTTTACCCATATGATGGATAAACGAAGCACAGGAGGCGACCACTCGATTCGGCTCACCGCGATTGCGTGAAGTATAGGAAGCACATCATGGCACGGGATCAGAGGCATCTTGATCAATTCCATGGCGATCCAAGTCGTCAGCCAAGAGATTTGAGCAGACACGTACCAGCTGGGATGCAGGAAGAATCGTTCCGGCTGCATCGCATATTTAATAGCTGCAAAGCATGTGGGGTATATAACTCTGTCGTGTAGACGCAAATGCAATAACAACATTGCTTATTCTAGGCCTAATCGACATGTCTGAAGAAAAGACATGCCGAGTTTCGTCGTAACCCCCACAGTTATCAATCGAAACAAACCATGAGCCCATCGGCTCCCGCAATGGTGCCCCCGAAGATACACGCGACGAGATCCAACGCGAATCCCCTCACATTCCACGCAACATCAAAAATAGCACCGACCTAAAGACCCTCGAGAACGCCGTCTCCGGCAACAACAACATCATCGGAAAAGTCATCTTGGCCGCTCTCTCCACTGTGTGCGGTCTCACAGGCGCATCCTGCTTCGAGAATCTGCACTGCAACCATCGTCCCTCGACTAGCACTCTGGCTATGATGCACTACATCCCATCGGACCCCTCGAAAGACGGTGACATCGGCCACCAAAAGAATAGAGACATTAATTCCCTCACCGTCCTCTTCGTCGAATAAAGGGGTCTCCAAATCCAGCGACCCAGTACCAAGGAATTCGGCTTCGGAGAGCCCAAGCAAGGCCAAGGTATCATCAGCGTAGGCGACTTCCTGCGCTTCACCAGTGGTCACACGTTCCAAACGTTTGTTCACTGTATGGTGCTATATGACTGTAGTGAGCATGGGCATTCCGTTGCGTACTTTCTGCGGGCTGAGGGTGAGACTATATTTCAGGATGGTGAGAGGAGGTATGTTACTTCGCGGCAATGGGATGATGAGTAGTTTTTGTCATTTTTGGGGTCGCCTGCTGAGTAGGTGACTGCGCCGAGATTGTTGTTACTGGGAGGCGACGAGGGACCTGGTTCTTGTTATTGTTGAGAGTGGGGTGAAAGATGCTGTGGAAATGGCTACGGTTGAGGTGAGCGCCTAGGCGTTAATCTTTTTCTTTGCCGGGCACAAATAAATGGTGGGTGATCGGTTGTGAGATGTAACTTGGTTTCGATACGATAATTGCTCTATGAATTATGGTCCGCGATTGTAATCAACCAAACTTGGCCTGTTGCCAGCAACGGAATCCTACTTTGCATGATATCATATCCCACCCACGCAAAGAGTTCTCGAAGACTTTGGACGATTGATGTCTACATAGATTAAAACATCTGAGCTGATTCATCCAACTGACCCGACCCGTATCCAATCGTCTATGTATCCTAATCTGTTATTTAAGTAACTAGCCAGCCGTTCTTTTGTGAATTCGTTACCACCCTCGCCTTCAAAATCGAAAATGATGTACCACCTCCTAGCTCTGCTACTACCGAGTATCGTGCAAGGAAGAGATAACGCCTACCATTACCGACCCGCCAGCCAGTGGCGTCCTGGCAGTCGTGATCTGACATCCATCTTCAAACCAACTCTGACCCCTCAGGAACTAATTCTATTATCGTCTTTCGACGAAACCCCGATCGCAAATTGGTCAAACTACTACTGTAATTTCCCATACCAACTATACAGAAAAAATCCGAGAGAAACTCATAGATTCTAGCTCACAGGCGAGATCCCGCGGGAGAAAGTGGCAAAGTGCCCGAATGGATAGATTCGAGATGGACCGAGTATGGTTTTGTTACTACACTAGACAGTTATCGTATGTCTCCTTATCCCTCCATTCCCTGCCATAGAAAAAAAAGAAAATGGACATGTCGAGCTACTAACCATAGACTCAAAGACGTCTACCTAAACTCTCCCGTCAACCAATCTCTCACACTCAAATACCCCAACGGGAGCACCAACAACCTCCTTCTCCAAGAACCAGTCTTGAAAGAAGACCTTGCAGTGAACTCTTCTAACCGCAGCCCGGCATTCCACAGATACTCGGCCTCAGGCAATGTCTCAGCGCCATATGTCTACATCGGTACACCCATCCCCAACCCCCAACACCAAGCCAGCTAACCGACCCCACCAGGCCGTGGCACAACCCAAGACCTCGAGCGCCTCGTCGCCCACAATGTATCGCTTGCCGGCAAAATCGGCCTAGCCAAGGACGACAGCGCCTTCCCCGGCACCAAACTGCGCAACGCGCAGTCCTTCAACCTCACCGGCCTCGTCCTCTTCACCGATCCCGCCGACGACAAGGAAATGGCACCACCAAAGTATGCACCGTATCCCGCTGGGCCCGCGCGTAACCCGCAGAGTATACAGAGCAGCAGCGTGCTGGATCTAGGCAAGTATCCTGGAGATCCAACGACACCGGGGTATGCGTCCAAGGAGGAGTATGGGTCCAAGGATGGGGTGAGTAGGGCGGTCATGGAGAATATGCCGGGGATACCGAGTTTGCCCTTGTCGTGGAGCGAGGCGCAGGGTTTGTTGGAGGGGCTAAAGGGGCATGGGGTTAAGGAGAGGGATGGTGAGTATTTCAGTGGGCCGTCTGATGCGGTGCTTGAGATGAGGAATGAGATGAAGGGGGGTATTGAGTGGATTCACAATGCGATTGGTGTGGTGTATGGGACCGAGGAAGACGAGGTTGTTATTGTGGGGAGTCATCATGGTGCCTGGACGGTTGGGGGTGCTGGTGAGTCTGAGCGAAAGGGATTGATTCTGTGTTTGGAGACTTGGCTGATGAGGAAGCAGCGGATCTGCATTCTGGATCGGCCATCTTGATGGAGTTGGCCAAGGCGATTAGCAAGCTCTTGAAGACCGGGTGGAAGCCAAGACGGACGATTATCCTTTGTAGCTGGGATGCGTCGGAGTATGGGTTTGTGGGAAGGTAAGTTTGTGATTTTTTTGAATCACGAAGCCGTTTTCGGAACTTGAGAAGTAACATATCACAGTACCGAATGGGTTGAGGAAAATATTCCCTGGATCAAACCCTCGGTTGTATCCTACCTAAACATCAACTCTGGAGTCTCTGGTACCATCCCTAACTTCAGTGCCTCTCCTGACCTGCATAACCTCATTACTGAGACCGCCCGAAAGGTCATGTGGCCCCATGGCGAGACCCGTACAATCTACGATGTCTGGGAGGAAGAATCTGGCGATATTGGACTTCTGGGCGCACAAGGCGACTACACAGCGTTTGTACAACGCGCTGGCATTTCTGCCATGGACATTGGTACTACACGAGCGCCTTTGGATCCAATCCATCACGCCCACTCCAACTACGAAAGCTATCACTGGATGACCATGTTCGGCGATCCAGGATTTGCGAAGCACAAGGCGATTGGACAGTTTCTGACCTTGATGCTGTTCCACTTGGTAGACGACGAACTTGTGCCGCTTGAACCAATCAACTATGCTACAAAAATGAAGGAGTGGGCTTCCGATCTTCGAAAGATTTCATTGCCTCTGGGTACAATGTCGTCACATCCATCCCATTCACTTAAACACGCTATTCGCGAATTTGACATGGTTACATTATTTTTCGATCTTCTTCTTGAAATGAATCGGGAAAAGAAATTCAACCCGAAGGAGAATCGGGCTCGCGAAATAGCAGTCAAGACCATGAACCTCAAAGTTCGCGATTTTGGGCGGGAGTTTGTCAATCAAGGCGGGCATCCTGGAACGCCATTCTATCAGCATTTATTGTTCGGACCAGGAATCGACACAGGATACAGGCCCGTTACTTTTCCTACCATCCGGGAAGCCATTGCTACGGGTAACCGCACCCTGATTGAGAAGGAATACTCTAGGACTGTCGAGGCTGTGCTTGAAGCAGCAAGAAAACTGTCCCGCTGAAGTCAGCATTGCTACTTAGGCAAGATATTCTTTGCGGACCAGTCTTGAGGCTGACGTAGCAGCTGCTCTGACGACAAAGACGTGGGGGACGGCGGTCAGGATAGCGAGTTCTCGTTCTTCTGGTGACAGTTAGCGAAGGTATACTTTTTCTTCATCGGTTTCGTATACGGGACAAATTAAAAAAGAGTTGCGCTTCGCTCTATACAAGACTGCATATTGTCACACTGCCTGTCCTCTTGGACTAAATATAGTGCCAGACCGGTGAAAAGGCTGCCTTGTTGTTTTTGCCGCTGCGTACCCATGCAAGCCCAATCATACTGTTACACGGAGTTGATGATTGTTCCTCTGGCTCGTCTTACTCGAGCGGTTACGGGCTCAAGGCGGTTAAATATGGGTATCCCCTTGTGATCCATGCCAGGCAGCCAGCCCTCCCACATCATCGTCTCGCACTATATCCACTGAATAGAGTATGATGCGCGGTTGACGAGACGGTACCGTGTGACTCAATTGCCTTGTTTGCCTGGATATCTGCACGATAGTGGGGGAGAATTGTGCATCTGCCATACGTTACAGCCTTGCGGTAGGCCGCCTTAAACGGGGAGGCCGCAAGTAGCATAGCCCACCACGAGGAGTTTGAGGGATACTTGAGGTGGCAATGTGCCGTTGATTTCCATATCTCGTTTTGGGTTTACTTTATCATATTTAGTCTTTTGTCTTTGCGAAACTCATTGCAAAGACCGTGATTACGAGGAAACTTTTCCGTCTCGCACGTCATCAAACGACAACTAAAGCGGCACATATTCGCCGAGTAACCCCGTTAAATTCTCCTATTCGAATCCTGGGACAGAGTTCAAAGTAAAAATGGTGTCTGCGATCCTCAATGTCGCCCTGCGCGGTGTACAAGCACTCTTCGGTATCATCATACTCGGCCTTAGCGTGACGCTCATCCGCGGCCATCACTGGGGCAGTCTTCCTGCCGGCTTGAGCTATGGCGCATTTGTCGGCGGACTGTCCTTTGTAGCTGCATTCATAGGGCTGGCTGCAGCATGGTTCGACTTTCTGGGTGGTATGGTTGGGCTTGTCATCGACGGCATCGTTGCGCTTGTAAATCTTGCGGGTGGTGTTGTAAGTATCACATCTCCTGATCAACAATCCCGCTCTCTTTGTCGAATATGCGATGACAACGTACTGACTATCCCACAAGCTCTATGCTACTAACCTGGCAGGTGTGGACTGCGAACTGAGCGCCGAAGATCCTGGCAACGTGAAAAAGATGGCTGAAAACGAGTGGTTCAATGGCGGTTGCCATTCCGGATTCTGCTGGAATGGCTATAAATATGGCGAAAACCCCTCCAAGGAGATAGCTGTATATGAGGGTCATTGCAAGGAAGCTAAAGCCGATACCGTCTTTATGTTTCTGACCGCTGTCGTCGTGATTGTCTGTGCGTTGCTGGTTTGGTTGAGGATGAGGAGGGGCTACTGAGGAGGAAGAAGTCGACGGTAAGACACGCCCCTAAATCCACATAAATGATTGGATGTTCACTCAAACAGATTTACCTTGTAGCAACTAATGTGTAATCCAACACCCAGTATGACGATATCATATCCGTCCCAAAGTAGAGGGGGCCATCTATAGACTGTTGGTGCAATGGTGGTATCTTCTCGTGCGATGCCCAGATTTTCCTTCCGACTAATTCTTTCATTGAATGTTACCCTTATTCAGATGTTGGTAATGAATACATATTCAGAGATGGACTTCAGCACTTGTTTTGTGCGCCGTCAACTCAAACCCGTGTTCAACCCCTGAGGTGATACTAGCAACAAATAAATCGAGTAGCAATCCCCCAGTTTATCTCTGGTGCCCAAAGATGATTATAGAAACTTTTCATCCTTTCTTATTCCCAAATTTTTCGGTTGAAAGTCGGCTTGTAGAAGCTAGCCCTTCAATAACCAACGCCATCAGCACTCATCACCTTGATCTTCTCCGCTGCATCCACTTTGAGGCTGCTCCTATTCCTGTAAGCTATGCCTTTATGGTGCTGCGGCTCATTATTCCCCAGTACCCCTGTCATTGCAGTGAGTCTCTACTATTGTACTGTACGTGTCGTACTGATGTTTTCTCTCTCGTGATTCCCGCGGTATTGTGAGGTTGGTGTGTTGGAGTGAAGACAGTCGGCTATTCACACCGTCCCCACGTACACTATGCCATGCTAATCATATGCGCTTGCGAACACTTGACGCCATGGCTTTTGAGATATTCTTATGTTGGGAAACTGATGGCGTGCAGAGGGCATTCGTTTGTTGGATGAAAGTGCACATGCGAATGCGATGTAAAGAGGTGTATAGTGGTTGTAGTAGTTGAGTAGCTGTACGTGTATGTGGAGAAGGCGCAAGGGAAATGAACGTTCATCAAGGGGCGAGAGCTCTTTCTGCAAGAATTTAGCAAAGCAGAGAACTTGAAGACGTGACTATGATGCACAACATATATCATCAGGCTGTGGGAATGTTACCGGAAGTACTTCCACTTCGTCTCACTGAACCACACAGGAAGCAAGATTCGCGCAATGATAGCATATCTGCTTTTCAAAAATCCCTAATCGCATATGTCCATGCATCTCGTCATATTCAGGAGCCTTCCAATCAACCTGGTATTAACACCGCTTATGCACAACCTCCGGGTAAGTCCGCCCAGCCTTGCTCACTACGCTTCACTATGCAAACGAATCGACATTGCTCTAGACAGGGCAAGACTGCGACTATTAGCGGTAATCTGATAGTAGGTAGCGTCTTAGCCTCTTCTAAGAACATACGCTGCCGCAAGATCCACAGGATTTGGTGCCATCACTGATACCAGCGCCGCACTTGGGGCAGTTGGTGTGGTTGGAGTTGACGAGAACGGTAATGGGCTGCATGTTGACTTCCGACGGGTTTGTTCGGTAGGTTGGGAAAATGAAGAGTTGGTATTCGTAAGGTTGTGGATTGATGGTTTGCGCGATGGCTCATGATGGAGGGGTAAGGTGGGGTTGATATAGCGAACGTCTGCAGGGCCAAGTAGCCACGGCAGGGTCAGGAAGCTAGTGTATCATCTGTCAGATGATTCCAGTCGGTAAAAGCGCTTGCGGTCACAATTGGTTAGTTGAGTGGGGGCGTGGGAAATGTGACGAGCCGGTGAGAATACATGTAACTAGGCTGAAGTCGAGATACGTAAAAGGACCGAGCAAATGGCGCCGCGTAAAGACGGCTATCCTGTTGAGAGCGGACGTAAGCTTGTGATGATATAGATCCATCATCTGACGTGACAGATGATCTGCCCGTTGATAACAACAAGCCAACCGTCTTCTTTCTTCTCCATCTCTCTGAAGGCCGCGGAGATCTCCTCCAAGTCCTGTTCCGTCGCATGTCCGCTATCCGACGCTCTCTTCTTGTAGTCGCTTTGTACCGTTCTATCAGCCCAGAGGCCGCACCAAAACTCCCTCTCTTCTGGTGTGCTAAATGTCCAAGCGGCCACACTAGCCTCGATATCGCTTCTTGGAAAGCCAGCCTCCATAGCTATTGCATGTAGTTGCTTGCCAATGTTTGGATGCGCCTTAAGTCCCAGCGCAACTTTGATGTAGACCTCCTTCCACTTGTGTAGCACAGGGTGATCCGGATACCAGTCCATCGCACCGTAGTTACAGTCTCGGATGGCAAGTATGCCGCCGGCCTTGGCTAGTCGTTTCATCTCCTTCATCGCGCCTAGTGGGTCTTGTAGATGCTGCAGCACTTGATGCGCGTGTACCACATCAAAGCCTTGCTCTTCTACACCTTCCAGCTTGTTCCATTCAAAAATGTCACCAACTTCGAAGCGTATGTTTTTGATTCCTTGTTCCTCTGCGTGCTTTCGGGCCTTCTCGATGACATCGGCGGAGGGGTCGATTGCGTAGACGAAGCCTTGTGGAACTCGAGCAGCGAGATCAACGCTGATGGTGCCAGGCCCGCAGCCAACATCAAGTATCTTCAGTGCGTAGTTGTTGAGGAAAGGCAAGAGATGAGGACAGGAGTTTTCCACGGTGCGCCAACTGTGAGAGCGGAGGACAGAGGCATGGTGTCCATGGAGGTATGGTCCGGACATTTCGGCTATGCGAGGCTGTAAAAGATGATATCTATCTAATGAGTAGTGTGGAGTTTATACTACGGGACCGAAGAGTGCTGGGCAGCAGGTATGCAAATGCATCAACGATGGCATTTGCTTCGGTTAGTGCCGGGATTAAGGGGAGATGAATCGATGTCTTTATAGTCTTGGGATCATTGTAGCGCTCAGAGCAAAAAATTCCGAAATCGCAGCACTCTAATTGAGGTAAAATCCTATCTTTCAGGGTGTTGCAACAACGTAGTGTCACACTGCGTGTTGGAGCGAGAGGGCAACCTACACTTAAGTCCGAAGTCGGCCATCTTGGTGCTCCCGCTTAGTCACGAACACCCTAATATTTGCGTCATCGATCCGCGCATCAGTTATGCAAAAGTTATCCAAGCAGGAAATGTGAGTTTAGTGCTGGGATCTGCGGAGAATTCAACTAGCTATATGTGGCAGACCCACGTCGATAAGCTAGGAATACTATCACGACGTGGGCCACAGGATGGTACTTATATCCTTTCAACTTCGTGTCATGCCACACAGGTCACTCTTTCCTGCTATTGTAGGCGAGTTTGATTTTACCAACAACCAGATAAAGATTGAGTGGGATCAAATTCCAGAGTCAAATTGATATACTGTATTGTCTTGGCTGGCATCATTTCTTACGATACTGCATCTTGTTATGGGCACTGTGGTGCCTTGTTCATCAGCCCATCTGATGCAGTGGACTTACCAATTCGCCTTCTTAGCACGGCAGTCATATGTCAAATCCTTGTCATGTTTGAGTTGCACATATAAGGCACCTTTCTTAGCTAGAAGAGAAGGGACTAAGTAGAAATAAATTATATGTATTATGTTAAACATGGTCCCAAACTAGTTTTCTAGTAGCTCAAGAAGATACTAATGTCAGGCGTAGGGGCAGACAAAAACACGAAGTAGGGGCAACAAAAGGAGAGATGGTTAAACAATTTGTATTCACTGTACATCAACAGCTCCTAAGCAAAAGTAGTGATCGTTGAGCTTATATCTACAATCCCAAGTCAGACATGACGAAGGTAGCCTGTCTTGGACCAACAGGCCCCAAAGAAGGGCCAGAGGAGGTTGGGCACTGACTACATTCTCGCACGCGAACTCGTACCAAGAAAATGCACTCGTCACAAGACCCAGCCCAGGTATATAAGATATGTACGTTCAGCCGCACCATTGCATTGGCGCTAGTGCCGGAACTACTATGCATCTTGCCAAGAATGCAGAGCCAATGGCCTAAACAAGGCAATAGTATGGACTTGGATACAACAAGCCACAACACTGGCGCAACCCATGCGCCATTTGAACCGCACTTGCATACAGTATAGCAGACAATCCAACACCCATGCCCATCTCATACACCCAAGCACACAGCTCGTCGTAATGCCCCACAAACAAACAAACAAACAAACTCCGTACCACCGCCGCTCCACAAGGCCCAGCCACGTCTAGCCACGCCACGAACTCGCATGTCCGCACTAGTCCCAAAACAGATAATGGTACGGTAATCTCAAACCCCCCTACAAGGACTACTACCCTCATTCCAATCCTCTCCAAGAGCAAGCAAGAAGAAAAAAATCCGACCCACACCGATTGCATCCGCATCCCCCCCTCACAGTCCAGGGCGTAAACTCTCACAAGCTTAGCCTCCCCACATTCCTGCATATGTACACATACATACATACACTATGCAAGGCTTTGTGACATCCCCCCACTTGCATCGATGCGGCGACTCGTAACGGAAATCGCGAATCACCGCATGGATCATTTCTTCATTTTCTTTTTCCGCTGAGGCAGGGGAGGAGCATTGCCGAGAAGGGTAGGTTGCGGGAAAAAGTGTCGATTGTGGGCGAGTTGCATTGTCCGTTTTGGATGTTAGGGGCGTGCGGGTGGTTATGCGGTGGAATGGGGCGTGCGTACGTGAGTGCTACATACGGTTGGGTGAGGGTTTATCGGTGGTGGGATGGGCCGTGGGTACTTTGGCTTTTCGGAGACAGTGGGAGGAGAGAGGAAGGGTAGGGGAGAGTGGGTTTAGCGCTTGTGGGTGTCGATAGTTACACGATGTGAAGATGGGAAAAAAAATGCACAGCGGCACTGGAATGTTTGGATTACTATGGCCAGCGATACGCTAGTGGTAACTCATAGCTAGCATGGAACCCACCCAAACAAGAAGGAAAAAGACAATTCCCGTTATCCAATAGCGCCGTCATTTTTTCTATGTCATTAACACAACCGCTGTCGCCGTTGCTGTCACCACTACATTACACCTTCTCAGCCTGATGAGCCACGCCCTCAAACATCTTCTCGCCTCCTATATCCCCCCTCACAGGACTGGGCTCTGCACTCCCTTCCGTAACCGGAGCTTTGACAACAAGCAAAGGCTCGCCTTGTACATCATCTTTCGGGCTTAACCGCCAATTATGTGCATTCTGATTCACACTAGGCTGTCTTCCTCTTCTCTTTGGCAAAGGCGGTGGTGGCACTGTGGCTAGCTCACTGGCTGCAGAACTCGTCCGACGTCTCATTTCACGAAAAATTTCCTCGCCATCTTCTGCGGCCGGACGTGCGTCCTGACCGGGAAAGTGAGCTGCAGGTAGCAGTGTTGTCGGTGTAAACGAACCCCGAGGGCTGTCTAGATCCTCTACTGACCTCTTACTTGGGAGCGGAGGAGAGGCGGCGACAGGTTTCCGTTTGGTGAGATTTGCAAATGTAGAGGTTGCTGCTGCTGGAATGGCCCAACTCTGCCTTTTCTCGTTCTTGGGTAAGGGGAGTGGGGTTCCGGGCGGCGGAAGCGGCTGACCTCTGCCCATGGGCTCGGTGTGTGATTTGGAAATCGAGGGCGAAGTTGGAACCTGTAACCTAGGTTCTTGTAGTGCCTCTACAGACAGACCTGGGCCTTCGGACGTTGGCGATCTGTTGTTAGCAGCGGCTTTGTTGTTCTGTTTCGCTGCCAGCCAACTTCTTGCTGCTGCAGTAGCTGAGTTGAGAGACTGATTCAAAGTCTGTTTCCTAGTCTGCATGCTACTTGCTCCTGCTGCCGCTGCTGCCGCAGCAGCAATTTCTTGCTCAGACAGGTCTCTGGACTTGGCACCGGTGTGAGAATAATCAGCATTTGAGACTGGTGCAGACGCCGTGCTTTCTGCATATATTGACGGTGCTGACACATCTTCCGAGGAGCTGGCTGAAGACTGGGTTGCTCGACGCGAGTTGCTCGGTCGCATGGGTGAACGCAAAGGGATTGTGGCAGGAAGCGACAGAGCACTGGTCGGCGTCGACCCGTGTTCGTGCGCTATCTCTGCGGAAGCATTCGCTGAATCGACCTTCACCTGCGCCATCGAAGAAGTCGACCGCATTGCACGTGGTCTTATCGATGAGGACGAAGACGTATGATCTGCAGAGGTAGAGACGCCAGTCGCGACTTCTTCTGGTTCGGCACTGGAAGAAATGGAGAAGTGTGCGCTGGCAGAGTCGCCCTTCTCGTCTAGTCTTTGCATATCAGAAATGGCAGCGTCAAGCGTGGCATCTTTTTGGCAGGTCTTGTCCGCATCTTCACCCTTGGTTTTACACGTATCTTCCCAGATGCCTCCTCTGATGACTTGGGCTATCGTATCTGTGAAGGGCATATCGTCCCAGTTGGGAAGCACCAAAGTTTCATTGACAACCTCCCGTATCCGGCTTTCAATTGCCCTCAAGACAACACCATAGGTAATCTGCCGTGAACTGACGATTGGCTCAAGAGAAAACTCCATCTTGGGTGGAGTCTCAAAAGTCATCCAAAGCCGGTTACTTGGTGGTGGCTTGATTCTGATGAGAATGTGGCCATCGAGCCTCTTCAATACCGTAGCCAAGATGAGTGTCACCTCGCGGGCCTTGAAGCGTGTGCCCAGATCTATGCGCACAGTTGCCGATACCTCGATGGAGAAGTTTCCCTTGTAACTAACATCGGCTTCGACAACGAGGTCGCCATCAACAGTCAGCTCCTTGAGCTTTGGATTGGTGATGAAAGGCGGTAAAGTGCCCATGTCGACTTTGCGTAACTGTACACTGCTGATGATAGCAGGTTTGGGAACGCGGGATATCTTCTTGTTGATTTTTGCTGCAATGAACTCTTTGATCTGCGCGGTCTTGTACATTGCTAGGAACACTCTGCCGATGAGGGCATTGATCCAGCGAGTGTGAAGGTTCTCTTCCGAAGCATGCAGCTGTTGTACCAGCTTTACAAGATCGGGCGTTTCAAACTTCAGCGGAACTGACGGCGAATCTGTGTCGGAAGGGTCCCTCTGGTTTTCCTGAGCATGCAGCATTGCGTGATAGAAGTCTTCCTTCTCAGAGCAATTATCAGAGAAGAGAAAAAATTGCTTTGGAACTGCAGTGCTGTCATCGTACAGTTGTTGGACCAGTCGAATGCCTAGCCTCGTAAGTACTGTAAAGATCAACAAGAGAGTGTTTGCAAACGCGTACAATTCCTCTTGATCCAGAGCTCGCCCTCGGGTATGCGCTCTCCACCTCCGTATATGTCCACCTGGTAGTGAGCTAACGAGATGACGTGACGGACTTCGATTTGGTCTTCGTTGTCGTAGAGCATGAGGTGCCCAAGGCTAGTATTCAGTCAGCCCTTGATTCTGAGGTGCGGTTTGTGCAGCCAATATACCGCAAGACAACATAGAAGACGTTCCGCGCCTTCTTGTTCTTGTTGTTTGCCGCATCCATTGTCGGGCTTGTAGTCTTATTGCGATCGAAGATACTCCTGTACATGGACTGGTAAACGCTGGGACTCTCTACCGCCACAACGGTACCTGCAGGAGTGGTTCGATCCGGAGGCTTGCCGTTAACGCCGCCAGGCACATACTCCCGACACACAGCAAAGTACCCAGCGCAGACGTCTGGCTCGTGTGTTCTTCCTTTTAGCTTCTCAAGTATCTCATCGTCTATCGCTGCCCCTGGATCTGTGTCGTCCCCTCCCTTGCTGTTCACGGACCCATTCGATGTTCTGCACTGCTGTGAGGCTTGTCCATGTTGGATGGAAGCTGAATCGAGGCTGTCGTGTTCAACGGGCGTAGTACACCAGAACCATGCAATTGTAAGGACAGCGGGCAAGAGTGTCAGTCCTCCTACAAGATAGCCCCATAGGAAGATGTTGAATACGGTGCCATACCCCCAATCCCCGCCCATGTTGCGTGACGTGTTATGCTATGATCCAGACCATCCCTCGCCATGTAACGTGTGCGGCGCGAAGGTCAGCGTGTGGTATAGGAGGGCAACGTGTTCTGAAGCATCGGCCGGAAGTGTAACCTCGAGTAGGGACCCGGGTAAATCGGCGCGTTGAGGCAGCGTGGCAGCGAGTGGCGTTGGGGAAAGCAATATAGCGGGCGCCAATGTCCAAGAGCTGGCTAGGGAGATCAAGTCAGAACAGAACCAAGCAGCGAGCCCCTTTGGACAAGCAAGAGTCTCGAAGTGAAGCACTAGCCACAGTAGTCATCTGACGCGAGGCTGGCCGTTGGAGCTAATAAGCTATGCTATAGCCCATAGTGTTATCCACGGGGCCACGCCGGAGACTTGGTGCTCCACCTGTGACGATGCAGGTCACCGATCGGCGCTAAGCGAGCCCTCCCGTTGAGCTATGACGGCATTTCCGATATTGCCTCCGTCCCATCTCCTGCGAACACGCGCCTCAGGTACAGGTGGAGCGTACACATGTATATGTATATGCATGCATACACACACCCACACTTGCGGTAATCCGGAGAATTCACGCGCGCAACACGTCCCTGAGCGGTAAGTGGCCAAGCATCTCATGTGGCATCACGCTTGGTCAGCTATGGCGGGGTCCGGCTGATAGCACCCTTATCTTGGAGGGCACATGCAAAGTTATTTCTCTTGTTCTTCGGCTGCATCTTCCAAACGTTCAGGTACTTTATCACTCCAGCTGTTCAGTTGAGATATACTCATGCCTTCCACGCGGGTCCGGTGCACTGACCTGATCTACCCAGAAAGTCACATCTCTACGCTAGCCAGCCGTACCTCCACCCATAGAGCAGCCCCTGGGGTTTTATTTAAAGAAATACAAGCAACAGCCAAGGCTAGCAGAAGCCGACATGTCAACCACTGAATCCCAGTCCTACACCCCTGACATACCCTCGGAGCCTGTCACCAAAACTTCCGACAACATCCATGTAGAGCTCACTCCCCACAACCTCGACTCTCTCTCCGCCACGCGCTTTGTCCGCTCTCCATCTGCAGGTGCAACTGTGCTCTTCATAGGCACAACGCGCGACTCTTTCAACGACCAGCCTGTCTCGTCATTGTCCTATACTTCATACGCGCCCCTCGCCATCTCGACTCTGTTCAGGATTGGTGCCTCTATACTTACCAAGCACGCTTGCACCAAGATCGCCATCATCCACAAACTGGGTGAATGCCCAATTGGTGAGGAGAGTATCGTCATTGCTGTCTCCGCGCCACATCGACAAGCGGCGTGGAGGGCAGGCGAGGAGGCGCTCGAAGAGACAAAGGACAGGGCAGAAATATGGAAACTAGAAAGATTTGAGGGTGGCCAGGGTGTTTGGAGAGCGAACCGAGACGGCCAGAAGGGAGTCAAAGTAGGATAGAGTGATGTTCTGGGCTTTGTATACATGGGGGCACGTCTCTAAACTTGTAGCGCAAGCTTGAGTGATATTTACATAAAATGTCCCATTTCACAAATTCTCACGTAATGCCTGGATCAAGGGAAGATATCCCTTGCATACTATCCAATGCCTCGTACAGACTCGGAAGGCATAACTCTCTTCCTCGGCGTTACCGGAGATAACCCACATGCCGTCATTGCTTGTCAGACACCCACGTAGCAGCAGCAGCTTCACGAATCATGCAAGACACACTGCAGCGGAATACCGCCTTACCTGCGCTATCATGGGTCAAGGAGGGTCGCACGAAGCGCCTCGGCTAACACTAGGTATGTATCCACCAAGCTCTCCGTTCCCCAATCTAACACCAGCCAGAGCAGCTCTCCCAAGCCATCGCTGAGCGGTTCGCACAGAAAAGCTTCACGCCCCTCGAGCTCTACTGTTTCAACTCTGTATTCCGCTCGCTAGCCGACACGCAGTCTGGAGTGCACTACTGGAGTGAGAGTACACTATGCCGGTTCTTGGAGCTTCCTGATGCGCTGAGCGTGGGCTCGGTCGTCTTTCAGATGGCGAGTTACCTTGGTGCCTTTCCGCTGCCGAGTCAAGCCCCCGCCATTCTCACACACGAGGCGCTGCTCAAGGTTGTCACAATATTAACGGAGCGATATGGGGCAGTGGTCAAGAAGAGAGGGAGGGAGATATGGTTGAGGGAGATTTATCGCAGTTTGGCGATTTATGACAAGGGCATACGCTCAAGCGTTGAAGAGAGAGAGAAAGAGATGGCGAAGGATATGGGAAATCGAGGTGGCAGTAATTTGGGCTTTGCGGTCGACGCAGCAGAAGAAGGAGACGAGGACGATGAGCTGGTGTTGGCTGCGCTCGAGTCCATGGATGCGATTGATGCATTCAAGCAGGGAGATCACACCAACGTTCATCACTCCATCATACCAACAGACAACTTCTTGAAGCTGGTAGAGCTGCTGCTGCTTATTGCGCCGATAGATGCACAGCAGAGTCTCTCGAGCTTGGCACCGGATCTATCAGACGACCGAGTCGAAGAGCTTCGGCGCGCTGCGCATGTTATACTATCGTCTTTTGGCGTCGAAGACCATCCAGGAGTCACATATCGCGTCTTCAACGCTGTCGTCTCAGCAACACTACCCTACCTCTTCAACGGACTCAACCCACTATTCGAGCACTTTCTTTTCGCAAAAGACTTTGACCTTTCCAAACGCAAGCCAGGCTCTGCATCGCCAACTCAAGAGAACCACGCCGTCATCCTGCCACCCAAGGCAGAACTGGAACCAGTCCTCCGCGAACCAGGCGAAATCCTAGATCTGGCCACCCTGAGCCAACTCTCCTTCTTCGTCAAAGGCAGCAATCTCTTCCGACGCCTCCGCCCCCTCTACAACGGCAACACCCACGGCTTCAGCATGGGCTCGCTCGAAAAACAAGTCTTCAACTGGCGCGCTCCCACCATCCTCCTCGTAAAAGGCCGTCTCCTCCCCGCCACTCCCTCCAGCACCCGCGAACGCACACTCCAAGACATGCTGCCACCCAAACGCCACGCAGATAGCATCACACCCGACTCACCAAACCAAACCCTCGTCTACGGCGCGTACATCCCTACCCAGTGGAAACACACGGGCAAGTCTTGCTTCGGCGACTCCACCACCCAACTCTTCCAACTCTCACCTACCCACGACGTCTTTGGCGCGTCGTCGTGTAGTACGGATTACGTATACTTTAACAAGTCCCCAACCCAGCCCGCAGGCATCGGTCTCGGAACCCCCGTGCCCGCTCAATCAGCCTCGTCGTCTTCATCCTACTCTTCGCATTCCGTCTTCCGCCCTGGCCCGGTATCCTTGCATCTCGACGATGCGCTCGAATTCGCAGTCTTTACGCACTTGGCTGAGGGCGGGGGTTCGTTTCTTTCGTCCAGACTGCCGGCGAGAAGGCGAAGGGATTGGCAGGATCGATTTGAAATCGAGTGTCTGGAGGTTTGGGGGTGTGGCGGGGATGAGGTCGCCGAGCAGCAGAGGAGGGAGTGGGCGTGGCAGGAACGAGAGGCCGAGGCGAGGAGGAGGGTTAATTTGGGGACGGGGGATATGGACATGGATAGGGAGTTGTTGAGGATGGCGGGGATTCTTGGGGGGGAGAGGAGTGGGGGGAGTATGGGGTGAGATGGCGAGTTTTGTAGTGGGCCATGTGGGAGAGGGTTTGGCATGGAGTAATGATACAAGTAGATTTTTTTTCTTTTTTTTCTTTCTTTCTTCCCGATTCCAACCCTCTATTTCGGGGTTGTTGTTTTTTTTGGGGGTTTTTCGCAAATCCGCCCCCTTGACATGCACCCCCCGAGTACTCCATGAATTCCATCGAATCCCCTCTTTCCCATGTTTCCGAACAATCAACGCCCCACAATGCTTCTAGCAACACGTATATCGTACCCACGTTCCCATGTCACTCCCTTCCCTTCACCCCTGCCTACCCCACCATCAGCAACTTCCCTTTTTTTCTTTCCCACGCCCCCAACACTCACCTCTGCTTATGCTTTGCATTCTTGGAACAGATAATATACACGTACCGCCCCTTCTTGCGCCGCACGCTCTTACACCCCTCGCACAGCTTCTTCACCGAGCTCCGAACTTTCATCCCGCGAGTCTGGCCCTGGCTCACGCCCAGCCCGGCGACGCGCCAGGCAAGCTCTCCCATCCCGCCGCCGCGAGCGGTCGGCCGCGGCGAGTCGCCGGCGAGGCTTGCGCGCGCCCAGTGGCGGTCGGCCGTGTGCATGTGCGTGCGTTGGGTAAGGCGGGTGTGGAGTGGGGCGCGGGGAGGGAGGGCGCGGCGGAGGGCGAGGCCGAGGGGGAGGGCTCTGGAGAGCATTTTTTGAGAAGAAGAGGGGGCCGTGGGATTGAGAGGTTCGAGTGGTGTGGGCGGAGGGGCTGGGTTGCAGGGTGGAGGTGTTTGCGGAAAAAGGGTTGCCAAGGCGCTAGTGGGGGGTTTATGGGGGAGACCTGAGGATGGAGTTTGGTGGGTTTAGGATTGGATTGAGAGTTTTTCCTTTTGGACTTTGTGCTTTGTTTCTCTTTGGGGGATTCAGCGCGGGGGGTGTTCTTCTTGAGATGTCTGGTTGCATTGGTGAGCGGGTTTACTTTCCTCCCGGTGCCTGAACCGTCAAGGGCTTCTGTCCGAGGATGGGTTTGTGTGAACAGTGATGTGTACATGTAGAGAAACATTCATTGTATATGAGAATACCCTAATTGCTCCGGATTATGCCGGACAACTTATATACCAAGTATTCCAACGTAGAAAAATGCAACACAACTCCGGTTCCACCGCAACAAACCAAGCTCGTCAAACGCATGATAGCGCAATTCGGGTTCCTGGCTATCAACGGCTGTTGGACACATCTCACTCGCCGTCCCCTATTATGCCCCGTGCCGCGTCCTTCACCCTCTCACTCGAATCAACAAGCTGCCGTGCCGCCGTCTGAATCGATATGCTCTCCCGCCGCATAGTTCCGACCGCACCTTCCAGTGTTTGTGTGCGTGAGCGAAGCCGATTGATTTCCGCTCGGAGCACGTTAATTGTCTCGGTTTTTGACGAAGACAAAGGGGCATAATTCTGGGGCGTCGATTCTCCTGGTCCTGGGGAGTAATTCGGGGTCGCATGGGGCTCCGAGCCGGGTGTTGGCGTGACGTGATGCTGGTCACCAGCCACCATGGCTTCTTCCAACACGCGGATCCGCTGCTCCAACCCTGTCCTCTCTACATCCCATTTCTTCTTGTACTCTGCTCCCTGAGACTGCAAGAGATTTGCCATCTCCATGATGCGCATGTATTGTGCTCCGTTCGCAATCAACTGGCGTCGAGCCTCATCCCGGCTCTGCTGCAACTCCTCGACTTGCCCTTCCATGGCTACAACTTGACTTTGTAATTTTTCCTTTTCATCAGTCAGACTATTGATCTCACGGCCACTTGCTTCAAACTTCTTTTCAAGAGTGGCGCATTTTGTTTTTTGGCGTTCGAGCTTCTGGAGAAGGTTGTTGTATTCGCGCTGGAGAGTTCGGAATTCTAGCGTCTTGACAGTAGCCTGATGTTGCAAGTCCTGCAAGAGACTATTTTGTGCTGAAGCATGGGTAGACGTAATGGGCGGAATCATTGATGACATACTCTGAGAGCTTGAGAAGTTCAGCAACGATGGAGAAGGCAATATGGTCGGGTGAGCGGGCTGTGTAGGCGATTGTGGAAGCATATACATTGCTCCAGAGGACGCTGCTGTTTGCTGTGGCGAGCCTCCAACAGCTGTTGACGCTATGCCATGAGTATTCCTTCTAGAGCCCTCTAGAGAGTCATTAGAACGCTTCAAATACCCATAATCATGGCGAACTGGGTACGGTCTTCTCTGCCGAGACCTTTCCTCACGTTCCTCCAGATAATGTAGAGCTCTCTGCATATTTGGTGAGTCCTCGGGTGGGGATTGTGATCTCGTGATGTGTATCGGTTCCTGCTCCAAGTGCTCCTGCAGTCGAGCATTACCCCCATGCACGCAATTGACAGCCCATTGCAGTAACTCTTCGGCCTTGGTGTGACTGGAGGTAGGTGGCTGTTAGAGCGCATCAGCATTGCCATGTATTTGACAGAGGCCGACGTCACTTATCAGCGAGTGTGAATGCGCATTGAGCCACTTACCTGGGACGAGACTTGTGGCTCTGTACGCGTCAGGTCATTGAGTTTATGGACCAACTCGCCCAGGTCTGTAGCAAGTTTGTGCAGCAAAGAGCGTGAATTTGAGCATGCCTGGCCCCTGCAATCAGGTGGACAGCAAGCTACTGGCTTTGGTGCAGACACCTGCTGAGAAATAGAATCAGGATCTACGGCCTGCTTGGCGCGTGGCGAGCTGGTGCGCGGTTCAGGAATCAGCGAAGGGATTGTTGAGAGCTCTGTAATCGTTTCAGCTATGAGTACGGATGAGCGAGTCGCAATTCCGTTCTTCAAATGGACGGATAGCACCACGCCAATAGTAATCCTATTCTGTGCTCCCGTTTGGCTGGTATGATTTACATTTATTAAAGAAACTCAATATTACCTGTTTGATGTTTGTGTGCACTCGGCCTTGGATGATGTTCGAAAACATCGAAAAGAGGATAAGATCCACGCTCAGACCTACCCAACGCTAGTAGCAGCGGTGGAGGCGAGCACTGTGAGGCGATGGTAGCAGGGCTAGCGGAAATACTGTACAAAGGGGCCAGAAGCGGTGGCAGTACCCGACGGTCTAGAGCAGGGCTGTCGCGAGCAAAGAAGCCGGCTTGTGGCGGGAGCGGGGAAACCTGCTGGACAAGGGAGGCAGTCAGGATCGAGCTGCGACGCTTTTTTTGAACGCCAATGCTTTCTCCGTTCTCCCATGGTCGTTTATTGACCGCACGAGACTCCATGGATATACCTGTCCTTGTAATCACCTTCTATGGGCGGATGCTGATGCCGCCTTGCGCCATTCGGACTTGTGAATTACTTTTTAGGCAGTAGTAGTGATCGATCCTGAAGAACAGAACAGGTCTTCTCAAGGCACTGCAGGTGCTGAGAGATTACTAGTAACAGGTGAAACGCGTGCGTATGGGCGTGGAAAAGGGTGACGAGTGCTGGGCATAAAGTTAGCAGCCGTCTGGGTATGGACCCTATTCCGGGACGACGCCAACACTACAACAGAAAAATATGTAGATGATTGAATGTAACGCACATTGGGAACGCAGTAGTGTATTGAGTGTGGCGGACTAACTGGAGCGAAGGCCACTACCGTGAACTGTCAGTGTACCCAAAGTGCACCGCCAGTACGTAAGCAAGTAGTCAACGCCACTGCTGTATCCTACCCTGGCTGTACTCATGGATTTCGAGAGCAGGAGAAGCCAACTCTGTGCAAAAGAGGCCACTAAAATGACAAACGTGCTTGGGTGGGCGAGCTGGTCACGAGGAAGGGGGGTCGCTGCAACACTTTGAATCCGCTGGCCTTGGCAAAAACATGCCGAGTGGTGCAACTAGAGTCCGGAAAGTGGTGGAATTCCAGAAAAGGCAATGATAGCAAACAACGAGATGATGTTGGGTGAGGAATGAGTGCTGAGTAAGATGGGTGGATAATTGTTGGTAATGATGAGTGCCACCTTGTACGAGGTTAGCGCTACTTAGTCAGTCTTAAACAAACAAGGCCTCCCAAAGTCATGTCATGCCATTCATGGAGGCTAACCGAAAATCTTTCCCGTCTGGCTTTTGCTGCACCTGCACATATCCTCAAAAGATAAGCGTGTCGGTAATTTTCCAACCTCAGAGACGGGGGTTAATGTGTTGCCGATGTCCAGCTAGCTATCCCCAAATCCTTGCTGCTTGATGCGTACCACAGGCATGTTGGACTGTGCCACGGGTAGCCATGTCTGGTCATGGTAGTACAGCGCAACAACAATGACTAAGTTTCCTTGAGCAGACATGCCGCGGGAGCCGCTTGATGGACATAGGGTATATGTGCGTATATTGGGGTAAACGTGAAGAAGAGCCCTATGGACGCTTTTCATCTGGCCTTGGCTGTCCATAGTCTCAATCTCTCCAGGCCGCCATTTCCCCTCCATGATCAGATGCATGCATGCCGATATCCCGTGCAATGATCCGAAGACGATCTTCCACCCAAAGCTTCTCCCTTGAAACGACTTCAGCCTCTATCTTCTGCATTATCTGCAGCTCATCTAGGACCCCGCGCAATATGGTAGTGCATGCGTCGACCATGAAGGCAATGCTCGATCCGGGTGTCGGTGACGCCAGCCTTTCTAAATCACTGGCCAATATGGTCAACTTCCGGATCAGCGCTGCAGTTTCCGCCTTCCATGAATCTCCGAGGCCTTCGATCGTTCCGAGGGCATTGCTTCCACCAGTATGACCTCTCCGGGCAGATCGTATCTCTTGCACCCACGACATCCATTGCTCAAAAGCTAGTACGAGACGCTGGAGACGACCGCCTGGCTCGACCAGCGATGGGATTTCGTGAAGAGATTCTGAGAGAATCTGCACATGTTCGACCAGACCTGCCGTCGATCCGCCACTGCTCCATTCAACTAAGGATTGGAGGTTCTTCTGTTCTTGACCAGCCCGTTCATCTTCTAGCATGACCTGATGCAGGCTAGCAACCTCGTCAAACTTGAAGTGCAAAACGCGCTTTGCACTCTGCTCCCAGCGCTGACTCACGTCCGCATATGACCGATGTAAGAGATGGAGTTGAAGTAGGTCGGACTGCAGACTGGCCATCTCGGGGGGAAGCGAATGGGATACAGGCCGAGGAGCGGGGTTGATGAATGACGCAGTCGGGGCTTTGCCGGCCTTGCGTGGTGTGAAGTGCTGTTGAAGGGTACTGAAAGCGGGCCGACTGGTCTTCTTAGTTTCCTCGACAGCGGCCTCTTTCCGCTTTGACTGGATCGCAGAAGGTTCTTCAGACTTGGACATCACACTACTACCGGCAACAGTAGTTGGTGCATCGGACTTGGGCCTGACACTCGACGTGCGTCCTAATCCGGTAGTCCTTGCCGATATTCTGGAAGCGATAGGTACTGTATCTGCAGAGATATTGTTGGCCCTTGTAGTACGACCTGATGCTGCAGAGATAGATTTGGGGCGCTCTGTGCCCGTAGTTGCCTTGGCAAGATCCCGTCTCCCGGTCGATATAGTACTGGTAGACTGTGTACGAGCGTGGCTGCTCAATGCTGAGGGCTGGCCTATCTGAGATGTAGCAGCTGGTTTGCGTAATGATTGAGACTGGCCCAGCCCGACCTTTTGAGGCTCAACAAGCTTGGTTACTGAAGTGGGTGGACGTGTGGAGCGGGAGCTTGTTTTGTCACCCTGACCAGCCGATTGAGACGATGGAGTACCATGCTGGTACACTGCTCGTGGACGAAGCCGTCCTGGCGCCGCGCCTACAGCCTGGCCCTCTAGTGCCGACGTTGTAACTTTTGGCGGTGACTGTGCATCGCTTGGGCTGGGGCTCGTGTCCTCGGCCTCAGGCTCAGGCTCAGAGGGTTCGGGAAGGATACTTGAGCGAGTGTTGTATCTATGCTGCCCTGGCTGCGGAAGCAAGCTGCGAGGCTTCGGACTCTCTGCATCACTCTGCAACGAGGCGACAGTACCGGCATTCTGGTGTCTGTTAGGTTTTGCCAGGCCATAAGGCGAGACTGGAAATTACCCGGGACATCAGAGGTGCATTACTGATCCTTCCTATTTGTGAAACCGGCTTAGCACTCATGTTGACGCAGGCAAAGGTACTGTCGTGGATGAGCTGGGCAGGTGTTGGTTGTCGAGCAAGTTGCAAGCACACGAAACATGGGCATGTTGACGGGGCCAAAGCTCGGGGCATCTACTAGCGCTAAGGCCTAAAAGGGCGTGTACGTAGTTGTTATCGATTAGCTGTTCAGGTATGACAATAGAAGCAGAGGGCTCAAGACAAAGTGAAGAATGTCGTAGATGGTTCGTTAATCTACTGGACCTAATCTGACCGTCTGATACAATGCTTACTTCGTGATGCGGTCGTCCAGCTACATGATGGATTTCCTGTCGCGAAAGCACAACCGCATGTAACTCTGAGTGAGGGGCTGTATGAACCTCCTGCTCACAAGCTGCCGCGGCGAGCTGGAAAAGACACACCCTCGATAGCCGGGTAATCAACGAACCAGCTTACCCGCTCTCCGCCCTTGTGGTTCACCAGACCGCAGGGCAACTGCTGTCCCTCATCGGTATCGAATATCTGGCGCATAATGTCCTTCTTTCCCCCGCCAGTCGCCACAAAGGCAATCTTCAGTCCGTGCTGTGCAACGGGAAGCGAGATGGTGATGCGTTTTGGCGGAGGCTTCGGAGAATCGGAAATGGGGAGAACCCAGGCTTCGGTTTCGCGGAGAAGGTCAGAGCCTGGGAACAAACTGCAGGTGTGTCCGTCGGGACCGCAGCCCAGTAGAAGCAGGTCGAACAAGGGTAGCTTTACGCTGTCGCGGGCAGCGAAGACGCTGACCAGTGTCTTTTCGTACTGGTCGGCCAGCTCTTGTACGTCGTCGAGATACCTGACGTCGATTGGGTAGACCTTGGGTGTGCCTAGTTCTGGGGGTATCTTATCCAAGAGCTCCTCCTTGACCAATCGGTGGTTGCTGTCTTCATGGTCGAGGGGTACGGCACGCTCGTCGGCATAGAAAATTTCCCATTTATCGAATTGGATCTTGCCTTCGCCGTTGGTCTCCTTCAAAAGCGCTTGCGCAAGCGTCTTGGGCAGAGAGCCGCCGGAGACTGCGACACGGAAGACATGATGCCGGTCGAGGGCGGCATTTTGGACATCGAGCACGTAGGCGCGCAGGCTTGGGGCAAGCTCTGCGGCACTTTGAAAGGCGTATAGATTCGGAGGCTTTCCCATTGTGCAAGAGTGTGTGTATGCGTGTGTAGCGTGTTGGGTGGAGTGAAGTTTGCAGGCGGCGCGCGGTGGAGGGGTTGGGCCTGGTGGTGGGGCTATGTGCCGGTATTTCGTGTAGTATCGGGCCAGTGACGATAGTGACGTGCGCAGCTGTTGCTTGACTGGTTTGGTCGCTTCTACGCAAAAACAACACGAAGAGAAAAGACGGGGCTGATGATGAAGAAGGGGTGGGAGGAGGGGGGCTGCCTACGAGATGAAATCGAGGTGCAGTCGGCCCTCGTAGCCGGCGTCCATTTTGAGCAACCCGTTGCAGCTATTTCCGTGGCAGACGTCGCAATGCTCTCTGGCCTGTCATGGTGCGTTTTGCGACACTACTGAGGACGATCGCAAGGCGCCACAACAAAACATTGCAAAAGGCCTGGGGAAAGGATGGAAAGAAGAGCAACCAAAGTAAAAAAAAAAAAAAATCTCTTTCTACAGTAGACAGGTGAGCACTGCACATGACGGTCCCCGTCAAGCCACCAATGAACAATGTTTGGGCAATGGGAGGTATTTAGGTCTAGCCCACGATGCAGTCATGTCATTGTCCCCGCTACTCTACATCAACACATGTACAAGACGTATATGTATTCATGTACATACTCTATCGAGCCGGGGAGACATGTTGAAATCCGGTGGACTAGAGAAAACGGATGTGAATGGGCTTAGATGCATTTCGCTTGACGCCGGCTCGTAGTGGGTGCATGTGTGCCCATCTGGCAGTAGGCTACAATGAAAAGGAGGGGGTTGCAAGTGTGGCTCCTTTGTTTGCTTATTCACTCTACTGCATGTCGAGCCAAAGTCGGGTAGATTGTGTACCAGACATTTCGGAGCACGTTTGAGTGCACTACTGTACTTACCCAGGACAGGATCCAGAGGAACCATGTGCATGGTGCATGTTCGAACCACAAAAAACCACGTCTACCTCCCGACTTGCTTTTTTATGGGCCGAGAAGAAGCAAAGGCATATTCCTGGCCGGCAATAGGCAAACCGGCCAAGACTATGGTGTTTGCTAGGACCCGTCAACTGCCGGAAACTTTGTGTTTATGCGAGGCTCCGATTGGACCATGTATACCATAGTTTGGATGGGAGCGCTTAGGTGGATAGTGGCTAGGCACGAGAGCAGCGCCTACCGTTTCGAAGCAAGCGAGGCAGATCTTGTACGAAAAACATACAAGGCGTTCCCAAGCCTAGACTTTTTGGGGAAAAGGGGTATCGAGGACGATAACGGGCAACGCTCCAATGGGTGGCTGCCACAAGGTGGTGCGCTGTTTCGCTTTGGACTAGGTGGAAATGATTCAACAGAGGCATTATTGGAGGGGCCATGCAAGGGCTGGGCCATGGCACGCACGGTTGAAGGGCGACTGCTGGGAGCGCCTCTATGCAGGTCCACGTCGACATTCAAACACGCAACGAGCGAGGACCGCTGCGCAGAATGGCTCCGGGACGTGAGGCAAGGTTTAGGGCCGGCGGAGCCGTGGGTAGGATGCCGTTTGCCCCGTGTTGGTTGAAACGCCATGGCAGACAGCCGGGAGACGTGTCTGGCACGGTTGCATGTTTGATGAAGCGGAGAAATGTGGAAGAGGACTGATCTGTTTTGAGAGCTGGACAGGATGGCAAGGGGATCCTGCATGAGACGG